>CABFVZ010002223.1:37140-54207 GCA_902151445.1 Timema monikensis
GGGGGGGGGGGGGGGGGGGGGGGGGGGGAAGGATGGGAAGTCCCCCTCCATCACATCACCAACCAGTCACATGTGACAAGTCGAACCGTCAATGTGGAGGACGTGTATGTAAAGTAGAAAGGGGTAAACGAGATAGACACATGACGCCTACAACAGCACCACCGCCAACACCAGCCTCGGATAATTCGACGGCTTCATTTCGAAATCAATTAGTACCGTCTAGCTTCCATGTGATTAGAACTTGGAGAGAGGGTTGAAGGGCACGGGGTGGAAGGGGAAAGGTTGGTTACTACACCCAATATCATCGCAGCCTCGTTTATATTGTAACACAACGTGTTGACTAACACGATCCCAACAAGTTGTGTTACAATATAAACGCATTCCCAACTTGTTGGCGGTGTTGGCCAATACGTTGGTATTGAGAGGACCGGTCATTGTCAACAAAGTTGTGTTGGATCATTTATTGAAGACATGTTGGTTGAGTTGAGAGGCTCTGCGCATGAGCTATCGATTCGAGTCAACCTCTATCCTTGGCAACGCACGTTTTTCCTCAGATTAGTTATACTTTAACATCGGGGTTTGCATAGTTTTGTGATAAGGGGATGGAACAAGGCTAGTAAAGTTAAATTAAATTAATTTATATCAAAAGTATTCAATTCTTTGGAACGTCATATGAGTACAAGATCATCAAATCAACTTTGAAAATGTAGTCATTCGTTATTCCCATGTATGCACCTTCAATTCAATGTCCAGCCAAAAAATAATGAGCCCCTCCCCATTTTCTTTAGATCTTTTTCTGCAAGAGTACACTTCATGTCAACGCAATAAATAAAGAAACGGCAAGTAATACATCATTGTCCATTGATATAAATGTGTAGAGTCATTAAAAACTAGCGGAGGACCTGGGATGTTCGTCCAACCGAATTAGCGACAGTAAACGCAGCTTACTTCTCTTTATGTGTTGTCTCCCAAAAGGTTGAGTCCATCTTGTTACATAATAAACAAGGCTTGAGGAAACTGCAGAACTTAGGTAAAAAGGTTTATCTTCACTTTGACTGTGTGTTAGCTGTTGCCCCAAATCTCCTCGCTCTCAGTTATGTCTGAAGGTGGTGTGCTGGGGTAAGAAGGAGCTACTGGCAACCTCGACTAACCAGCGTTGCGAAACTCGAATTGTATTTGAGAGGAGATTGACCACATGAAAACAAGAGAATGACAAGCTGTTTCCCAATAGTAACCATACAGTTCCTTCAGAGATGATATTTGAAGATTGACCCCATGAAAACAAGAGAATGACAAGCTGTTAACCAATAGTAACCATACAGTTCTCTCAGAGATGATATTTGAAGATTGATCACATGAAAACAAGAGAATGACAAGCAGTTTCTCAATAGTAACCATACAGTTCCCTCAGAGATGATATTTGAAGATTGACCACATGAAAACAAGAAAATGGCAAGCAGTTTCTCAATAGTAACGATACAGTTCCCTCAGAGATGATATCCAGTGTAGTCGATTTGCAATTGGAGTGGTGGTAAATGAGAGCTAGCAATTATTTTTTTTTTGGGGGGGGGAGGGAGGGGAAGACAAGTTTAAAGTCATTTAATGTCAACCTATATGGAAAATAATAATTCTTTTTCCTAGTAATGCTACATTATCAACAACAAAATTATCAAACAAGAATAACTACACTTTCCTAGGGATTACTGAATATTTGGTGTCTTCATAACTTATTGAAATAACTAAATATGGTAATTAAACTATTGTCACGACCCTACGGGGGGTAGTTGGCTCGTTGTCAGGATAGCTTTCGGGAAAGTAAGGTTGTAGGCACCGTAGTTGTGTGGGTTCGAGATAATAGGTTTGTGAATTTAGCTTTATTAATAGATGCAAAAAGATGACATAAAATGTGATGTTGGTCGTATGATAAAGAATAAGAAGAATCGCCACCAGTGGCGGCTCATGGTTAAAATTAGTGGGGGTGCTGCTCCAGAAAAAATTTAGTCTTTGTTTTAAAATTGTGTAAAAGGGAAAAAAAACGTTTAAAAAGAAAATTTATTCAGAAACTTGGTAAAATCTTAACAAAAAAATCAATTTTTTACTTACTTAACTTAAATTGTTACAATTAAAGCTTGATTTATTCATTTAAAAAATGAAACCCATTCTTTTTGTTTTAATTTGCACAAAAAGTTCAATGATTTTCTCCTTGATCTCTGGATAACAATTGAGGAAATTTTTCTCTATTTCTACCCTTCAGTAAACAACCTTTAATTTTAGGGTTAAATATCCAATTCAATAAAACTTTATTAAAACCCCAATTACCAAGTCCTAGCCCAATCGATAAATAGTTTCGTCTCTAGCTTGAGGCACGGGCAGACAAACTGCCAATCCAAACTGCCAATCCAAACTGTTATCCAAACTGTTATTTTCCATCAGTTCACGTTTCAATAAGGTGTTAATCGATAGTGATGAGATATAAAACTATTATTTTCAATTTGATTAATAACCTTAAGAACTTTCCATGCTCTAGTATTCTTTGAGAGTATAATATAATTGACAGAGATTTAGGTATAAGTATCGTCTTATCTGATGTATCAGCTAGGGGGAGGTTGGGTTTCGAATCCTAGCCAGATGTATCTAGTGTTTTTTTTTATCTTAAAGGGTGTACCCTTACATAAATATGGGTACACTTGATATAAATTATACTTCACTATGTCCTACTTATCTCCTTAAGGGCTTTTCATAAACATCGTGAACTGAACGGGTAAGAGAGGGGGGGGGGGGGATAGGGGCAGAGGTTATTGGGGTGACCCCAAGAGCGGGGGGGGGGGGGGGNCACGTACAAAAATTTAGATAAAAGGGTTCGGTAATAAATTAAAATATACTCAAAATAAGGGGGAGGGATGCGTGATATTTTTAAGTAATATTAGAATGAGAAAGGTTTCATAATATTGTGACCTTGTTTGACAAGGGGGGAGCATGGAGTAGCAAAGGCGCCCACGGGGGTTTTCATAATGGGGGCCGGGTTGGAGTCTCATCTACAGGGGGTGTGGCACCCCTTCCCCTCCTAGAGAAAACATTTAAAGCATTTAACCTTGTGAGAGGGAATAGTGAATCTGAACTTTTTTTGAGTTTCATGAGCTAATTTTCGCACAAAAAAGTTTCTGTAAAAAAAAAAATATTTAAATGTAGCTGAACCCATTGAAAAGAAACATCATATTTTTCACAGTTTTACTTAACGAAATGAAAATAAAATTGTCAAAAAGGGAATGGGAGGACATCAACATTTTATAATTTTTATCTCCGACGATACAAAGTTGTTAATAGAAAATTGCAGCCAAATCCCAAATACACAACTTAGATTTTTTTTTTCCCCATAAATATTAACAAAAAAAAAATTGCAGAGTGATAAGGGGGGCTGAAGCCCTCCTTATCACCTTTTTATGGGCACCCATGTGACGTAATTATGGACATACCCTTGGCGTCAATATGCAAATAGCCCTGACTGGTAGTAAGACGAATAGAAAGTAAAAACAAATTAAGAGTAACCTAATCATCATTTTATCAACTTTCACAAAATTTACTCATTTCTTTCTAAAATAGATTTCATACGCTTATTATATTTTATAGATATTCTAGTCTATTTTTACATGATTTAAGATAAAGTTAAAGCTCAATAAGTTATTTTCAAACGAATGTTAGTGAATTAACTTAAATTCACCATCTTAATGTTTGAGGCAATTAAAGTCGTTGAAACTTATCTTTACAAAAACTAAAAAAAACAAACAAAAAAAACCAGTTTTAATTTTCTTAAACAATTTGAGAAATAAACAAGTCACCTAGGAAAAAAAAAAGTCTTTCCGTTGAGGTGCAAAAAGTTCAAAATGTCTTGGACCTATCTTTATCTCGTTTTGTTTGGTTTGTATAATGGTTGTGTGGATGGTAGTCTGTTTCCAGGTCAAGTGCATATTTCGTCTATTTCCTCATAAAGAACCCGTATTGCTATCGTGAATATGTTTAACATCATTGTTTTAACAGGTATAGATGTTTTACGTGCCTCCGATCTTAATTTGTTGTTTTTACAATAATGTATGTCTGTCTGTATGATGTATGTTATTAGGGCTACATCTCATGATATGTTATGCTCAAACCTCATGACTTAAATTATGTATTTTAATATTGTGGTAGTTTACAGATTAGGGTAGTTTACAGATTAGGGTAATTTACAGATTGAGGTAATTTACACATTGGGATAATTTACACATTGGGATAATTTACAGATTGGGGTAATTTACAGATTGGGGTAATTTACAGATTGGGGTAATTTAGAGATTGGGGTAATTTAGAGATTAGGGTAATTTAGAGATTAGGGTAATTTAGAGATTAGGGTAATTTACAGATTAGGGTAAGTTACAGATTAGGGTAAGTTACAGATTAGGGTGTTACAGATTAGGGTAAGTTACAGATTAGGGTAAGTTACAGATTAGGGTAAGTTACAGATTACTGTCTTTTTTAATTCTTAACGTTCTAATTTTTATTTTTAACACCGCCTCTTACTAACTGTTCAGGTTATACACAGATGTACTAATTACGCTAATGAGTCAGGTAGGGGGAGAAAGATTGAATTTAGAGGAAGTATACTCACATTTGCGTGGAGGTAGAGTAGAAAACAGTTTAGGGGAAACCAGCCCCGGTACACCCGAAACGGGATTTGAGCACCTTTTTTTTCCCCCGCTCAGTTTATTGAGAGTGACACCTTAGACTAAGCAGCCACCGAGGAAGGTAGAAATTTGATAGTTGGGAAATGTTTCGCATGGTAAATAGCACCAAATGAGTGTTTTTTGGTAGAAATATTAATTTAAAGGTAATATACAAATTATTAATTCTTTAAATTTAAAATAAAGTTACAAATTATTTATATAAAGGTAGTTTACTAATTAATGAGTTTTGATAATGTGTTATTTATATATGAAAGAAATGAGATTCATGAGAAGCAGAATCGGTGTGATAAAATTTGAGAGAATGAGATATGATAGAATAAGAGGAATAGTAAAGGAAGAATCAGTCCAACGCATGATACAGAAGGCACGACTAAGGTGGTATGTCCATGTGAGAAGAATGGAGAGGGAGAGGATGAACAGGAGGATGTTGGATAGAGAGGTGGGAGTTATGAGGAGAGAGGAAGACTAAAGGTAGTAAGGAGGAGTGTGGAGAGGAGAGGAGAGGACTAGGTAAAGGTGGAGGAAAGGAGGAGTGTGGAGGAATTAGGAGAGGACTGAGCCAAGGTGGATGGAGAGAAATGGTGGGAGGAAATGTTCCCAATAGACCCAGCCCTTAGCTAGAAATTGTTCATGATGATGATGATGATGATGATGGTAGGAGAATGCATGATTTTAGTTGTAGCGTTTATATTTATAAATACGAGAAACTTTTCACTTCACCTCCGTTCTAATGCGGGTACAAGTCTTCAAAATTCATTTCCTCCTCGTACCTATCATATTAGTGGAAATGTCCTGATATATAGCTTGGATGGGTATAAGAAATGGAACATATGGCAAAAATAAGATCAACCCAAGAGCCCCAAGAGCAGTGTTTTAACACCCCCCCTCCCCTCCTAGTTTTGGGTCTACGAGCCCTAAGCGATGAATCCAAAACGAGCGATCACTTTTAAGTGATTTGGGATCTAATAATCCAGAGGGGTAGTAACCTCAAAACAAGATTTATAGATTATAACACACTTGAGAGGTTGGAATAATTTTGCATTCATTAGCGACTAATATTATATCGAGGTGTTTTTTTTTGGGGGGGGGGGGGGNTGTTTTAGAGTGATGAACGTTGTATTGACCCGTCTCTGTGGTGTAGTTGGCCAACGTTCTGGTTCTCGTGTTGAGATAGACCGCCTAGGATGCGGGAGCTAGAGCTTCAAATATCAGTCGGACGAACTGGGGTTGGTTTTTTCCTAAATGGTCTTTCACTCTCCCACCGCGCAAATGTGATTTCACTTCATTTAAATTCAACCTTTCCAATTCCTAATCCATTAGCGTAATTAGTACTTAACGTCACCCTTGGCTAAAAGCATTGCAGGGTTAAATCTAGAATAGACACAATATCCAGCCCCCAGCCGTTAACTTAACACTGTGAAAGGGGGAAAACCCACATTTCACCAACCACATATTTTTTGGTAATGCCTGGAATTGAACCTGGTACCTTTATCTGGGAAGACACAAACAAGCTACCGACTGAGATAAGATGTCGGAGACTGAGTAACGTCTCTCAAAGCTTAGGTAGGTGGCCGGCCCCCTTAACAGATGTCATCTTGGTGATAAAGGGAGAAGAGAATGTGAAAGATGAAGTTGAAGATCGTACCTCACACAAAAAAAAAATGTAATTCTCCGGAGTGAAATGAAAAACCGGACACTTACGTTTCCAGTTTCATAATTTCGAAGAACTTTTGAAGTGTCCCTCTTTTTTATTTTCCCTTCTATATTGAAGAACTGCGCAGTGGAAAGCGAGTAATATAAATACCAGGATGAGGGAAGGAATTCAGAAGCTTTTTAAAACCCCTTGTAGTCTAGGGACTTATAGCTCAAACTTGAATTCCATCACGAGTCTGCAATTCAACTTCTCTAGTCTAGTCGCTATCGTATATGAACAATCTACAACACACCCTTCAGGAGAAAGCTTGAACTAGTATAATCTAACAAATACAGCATTCCAGACATGAATACACGGGTTAAGGGCAACGTCTTCTCAAAAAGGAAATATTCCCACACTTTATTTCTCACAGTAATGTCGGTCTTGAAATTTCAAAATATCACTTAAACAATCCTTTTTTATCTTATTATATTCTGTTGTGACACTCACACTTGTATATTTCTTTTGTGAAAGACAATTATGAAGTATCAAAAACCGATAAATTAAACTTTATTTATGATGAATTTAAAGCCAAGCTATTATATATTTTAATTAAGACTACGGTCGCATCTAAACATAATCTATCTATATGATAATTAAAGAAAGTGTTTGTGTGTGTGTTTGTTTGTGTGATGCCCAGTCAAACCTACGTCACGTAGAAATTTGAAATTTGTAACATAGGTGGACGGAAGGGGGTCCAAATGCACCCAAAAGCCAGATTTTAAAATTTTTAATTAACTTTTTAACTAGGCTATTTTTTAAAAATTTTGAAAGAAAATATGTTTAATCATGTTTAGAATTACGTTTCAGAGATAACGTTTCCATTTGAAATAGGGCACTATGAGGGGAATAGGGGGGGCTATATAATTTTTATACCACAGTGGTTCACGGTCAACGCCATGCGAGATTGCTATTATTTTATAAATTGAAAAACGACACATGGGAATTGAGATCAAATAAGGAACCTTTGGCTTAGTATGCCAATGCTCTAACCACCGAGCTATCCACAGGGTAGTTCTTCATTCATTTTTAGGAGGAGTCTGTGATGGACGTGAGGAAATAATAAGCTACACATGAGTGATTAATTTAAGATACATAAGATAAGATAATGCAGCCACTTTAGACTCGGAAAGGCTTTTTGCTGCCAGTATTACAATAAACTGTACGCATGCTTATATCATGATGGATTACACAAAGAGATATTATATTTAATAGTTGGGGTTACAGCCACATCAAAGTATACTTTTTTTTTGCTTCAAAAAACGACACCTTGGTTACTTTAGGGATGGGATAACTTTTGGCAATTCGAGGCCGCACTCTACATTGGGGATTTCCCATAAGGTTGCACACTTTAGAGAATAAATTTTCCCAAAATTTTAAAGACATACTTTACCGAAATATAATTTATTGTCCTTTTACTAACCAATAAACGGGGTTTTAGTATATTTTCCCCTTATTATTATTATTATTATTTAGCACCGTATCTTACTACCCGTTCGGTTTATACGCTTTAAGTACTAATCATGCTAATGGCTTGGGAATTGAGAAGGTTGAATTAGATGAAGTGAACCCGCATTTGCGTGGAAGGAGAGTGGAAAACCATTTAGGAAAAACCACCCCCAGCTCACCCGACCGAGATTCAAACCTCGATCTCCCCGTCCTTGGCGGTCGAGCTCAACACGACTAGCGCGTTAGCCAACTACGCCACCGAGGCGGGTCCCTTTTTATTCAATGAAAAAAAAATCCCCCTTAGTTTTTTATGTATTCACGGAGAACGCTTTATTTTTAATCATATAATTATAAAATTATAAAATATATGACACAAATAGTTGTTTAGCTTCTTTTTAGAATGTATTCTCCTTGGATTTTGGTTTAATTTAAAATTCGATTGTATGTATTTTGCGAACAAGTCTATCTCAGTATATAATAAGGATTACAAAATGTAATAAAAAAATTCACTCAAGAGTGGTGTTCTATAAACTAAACATTTCAAGAGTTAATAAAAAAAACCTTCATTTTACTATATTGTAGGAATACAATTTTAGTTGTAAAATATATAATTTATAAATGATAAAGAGGCATTGACAGAATATGTGAAAAGGCCACACCAAACACCTCAAAAGGCCAAAAGGTTCCGGGTTCCATTTCCAAGTATCATTTTTACCAATTAAAAGAATTTTCACTTGGAATGTACTGTTGTGTTATTATAATTAACTAGACAATCCCGCACGGCGTTGCCCATGGCCCACTGTGTTATAAGATTTATATAAGGCCCTCACTTGCCCCCCCGATACCTGTGACCCACTGTAGTATAAGATTTATATAAGACCCCCTCCCCCCACATGGTGCCCGATTTCAAATGGAAACGTTATCTCTGAAACGTAATTATAAGCCAGATTATGTCAATAAATATAGCTATATCATACCTTGTGTAAAACTATCAACATTTTTATGAGGAATAAATTAAATTTTAACAATAAAATATAGTCTATGTTACTCGCTGATAATATAGCTTTATATTTGTGAAAGAATTTTTAAAATCGGTCCAGTAGTTTTGAAGTTTAACCATTACAAACAAAAAACAAATAATCAAATCCTTCCTCTATAATATTAGTATAGATGACAGTTCTGAAACTTCAGAACTACTAATACAATCCCCCGATCAAAAGTTAGAAATTGTTGTTCCTATGTACTATGATCCAAATTCAACTTTGCCAATCCCTCAATACAGAATGAAATATGTAGAGAAACCGGACTCAAAATATTGGATTTTCTTGGACTTGGAACGTTAACGCTAGTAGATCATGTGTGTCATTTAATTAAACGCTATAGGAAAATTATCAATATTCCTACAGTTCATTTATATGACCAAAAAACTTAGGAGTTACTCGCTTTCAAGGGGGGATTCAATTGTTGTGTTAACCGAGGTTCGAATCTCGGGTGTATTGAAGGATTTTTTTGCAAAATGGTTATCTACCCTCCCTTAAAACTTCCTCTTATATATATAGCCCTCATCCCTAAAACCATTAACGTAATTAGTACATAAGCGTATAGCCCGAACGGGTGGTAAAATACGGTACAAAAAACAAAGTGTGTTTCAGCTTGAAAGTTCGGGAATGTTCGGAAGTGTTTTGTTGAGACTCTTACCCTATTGTATTTATCATGAAAGTGATTGTTATGAAGCTTAAACTCCACTAAAACAATCCTGAATACTATCTTGGTAAATTCTGTTGCAACTTGGTTAAAAAATATACTTTATTTTTTTATGGAATCTTTGATCTATTCGATCATAAAAATTGGACATTTGACAAACAACGTTTGAAATTATCTAATATTACCTTTTCAACAGTTATAAGCCCTAATATAAGATTATTTTTATTCAATCTGTAACGATGTTCCAAACAACAACAAACATCTAACGCCTACCACCGTGTAATATGGAGTTTCAACACTCACCAAGGCTGGCATGGCTTCTCTCCGTCAAATGGAACGCTAACTCACGCACCAAAACAACCTCTCCCGTGGCTTCAACGACTTAGACTGGAAACGAGACGCTGGTCGGCGCCTCGCTCATCATCCAGGCCCGGCCCACAACAAACTAGAACTCAACTTGACTAAGCCAATTTCCGTTTCCGCTTCTCGGATGTTCTATCTTCGAGTAATTACTGGACTGTCCGCTACGTTCCAGAGCGCTAGTCTTATCCCTTCTTTTTGCTCGTTGTATCCACCCTCCTTCCCCCCCCCCCTCTTCTGAGAATATGTNTTGTACCACTGGCTTATACAAGGCGAGGGTGCCGGTATAAAACTAATGTTTGGGAATATTCTTCAAAATTCAGATTTGGTTTAAATGGGGGCATACTTATTCAAAATTACTGTTTGGGCTTTTTTAATGTTATTGTGACTCGTGGATGGGTTTTCTAAATGGGGTTTAACGCGGGTGAACCGCGAGTTTATTATGTTCGTTTTCAAGGGGAAGTCTTGACTGACTTCAGTACTTCTTTTTGTACTAATGGCCCTTATCTTGACTTAGCGTAACTAAGCGGTTGCTTTGATATTTTCTTGGGTTTCAGAGGGTATCACAGATAATATATGCTCGCTTTAGTTACGAAGATTATTTTACATTTATTTGCCTCTGATGAGGGTTTTATGCTAAGATGTATGGATGTAACGGCAGTTCGCGAAACTTATTCTATGCGATATTTAACCACTATATCATATATATTTCTAGGTATCTAAAGTTAATTTTTATGGGTTCTCTCTCTCTCTCTCTCTCTCTCTCTCTATATATATATATATATATATATATATATATATATATATATTTTACGTCAGTTGCTACCTTGTGTATTCATAGGTAAATGTCAGCCACCTTGGTTTTTGGAGTTATATACGCCTTTCGGCGGTCAGTTTAAATTTAGATGTCAGAATTTTCACTCCAACAATTCCCCCTATGAGGGCAGTAAATATTAAGTATATTTGTGATGGCTAAGTTAAGGTTTTTGCCAGCCTAATCGCAGGCTCTCTATACCTATTTTTTTTAAACTATACTATGTATCTACACTACCTTTGTGATTAACCAAATTCAAATAAAACTATGTCTTCTCTTGTGATCCCTTGGTTGTTCTTTACACACGCTTCAGTCCTTGTTGCGGGCGTCACAAATCCAATAAGCACATGTTTTAGCATGAATCATGTTTTTAAATAACCAAACTATTTCTTTATTAACGTGAGATTTCTGGATGCCTGCAAGAAGGTTCAGAGTTCTCAAGTCTCCTTAAACAACAGAGAACTTGATTGCTGCCAAAGAGAAAGTGAAATGGTCTCACATGGCTCACGCCGTATAAACACCAATCCCTCTATAAAAACAAAAAAACAACAACGCGCGACCCTCTTTGTTGTGTGGTTAATTTTGCCAGGAGATATTAAATACTTTGCTCCAGGCTCTTGGGGAGCCTTAAACAAATGAACGGCGTTAAGCCTGCATGTCACGTGTGAAAAGTGGCTAGAACAGGGCTGACCAAAATAGGGTACGCGCCCTGAGTGAAACGAGAAATTTTTTTTGGCCAGAGGGCCTAATTTCCCTCCTCCGCCCCTTATGAGAAAGTAAAATTTTGAGATTTCTTATTTAATTATTATTAGTCCTATACTTTTGTCACAATGTCTTTAGTTTATAGTTTCTTTTAAAGTACAAGCCTGTAAATAAGGATGACGAGATTTTTAAAACCTAGTTTGAAAAAACTCTGAAGCGTAGTCTAGATAGATTTCCTGAAAAATCTTTTATTCTCTATCTTTGTAAGGAGAATAAATATTTCAGAATATATGGTATAGCAGCCATAATTATTTACAATATAAAAAATTTAGCCTGAAATATTATAATACATAATGATTATGTACACACCTAATCACACCGTTCTCTTACGGGGTAGGCAAGAAACTGTGCATTTAGCTCAAAAAATCACTATGTAAGTAATTCATCCTCACTAAATTTCTCCACACTTCCCTATCCTTCTATACTCCCTTCGCTTCGATAACATCCATACACCGAGTCATACATTATCTTTAATTCTTAAAACTCACGTTTCTCTTTTTCACACATTCAGATACAACATCTAGCCACTTCTTACATTGCCTAACCCTTCCTTTTGATCCACACACTCTACCTCCATACATTTGCTTCACCACTCGAGCCACACTCATCCTCTGAACATGCACAAACCAACGTAAGACACTTCTCGCACATTGGTCTATCGTACTCCCTTCCAAACCACACTCCTTCAGCACCCATTCATCACTTACTCTGTCCATACATGTTTTCCCACATACATTTCTTGGATCTCATTCCAACCACATTCATCTTACTCTTGTGTTTCTTCTGACAAACCTACGCTTCACATTCATAAAACAAGGTTCTTATTGCAATATATATATATATATATATATATATATATATGATTTTATAAAATCATTAAGAAGGGACACCATTTTTAAAAACATTTCTTTTAACAGCAATCTCTAGAGATATATCATTGTTTACCCAATAAATTTTTTTTATAGTAAATAGCTTATATTCGTGACTTAGACGTGTAATAAAATTGATTTAACCAGGTCATTGATCTGATTGGTCTAAGGCAGGGGTTTTTAACATGGAGTATGGGGGAATGGAACTCGAGCTATATATAAATTTTAAATTTTTGTTGGATTAGACTAAACTACTACAGTCATCAATTCGATTTGTGTCTTTGTGGTTACACGTTTTTCTATAAATCAACATGATAAAATCTTTATGAATTTCTTTAAGCTATTCTGTCCCTAGCGATCCATTTGGAAAGTTTAAACAAAATAGTTACATCTTTTGAAGTAATACTGGTACCTAATTAGACAGGTTATGTGATAAAGATGATAAAATTTTACAGTCTGGAGAAGGGGGCTAGGGGATATATATATATATATATATATATATATATATATATATAGAGAGAGAGAGAGAGAGAGAGAGAGAGAGAGAGAGCAATCCATCGAGGGTCTGTACTCGTAAAAATTATGAAGCGCCTGGAATATGACATCACTATCGAAATAAACTGGATTTCCCGATGGTTGGGGAGTTGGGGTTCGAATCCTATTCAAGTGATTTTTGTAGCAACCCTTCTTACCACCCGTTCAGGCCTATAAACTTATTGTGATAGTGGTTCTAGGGACTAGGAAGGTTATATTTAGAGGAAGTTTACCTGCATTTTCATGGAGGTTGAGTGAAATATCGTTGTTAAGAAAACCCCACCCTCAATACATCCCGTCATCTGAAGTTTAGTCCACTGTGAGAGTAGCGCGTTAGACCATGCGGCAACCGAAGAGGGTGTCGAGTGTGTAACTTTTGTTGTCTTACTAAAGTGTGTTCCACACTCTCTCCACGCAAATGTGGGTCTATTTCTCTTAAAAATCAACCTCCCTCATTTCTAACACAACTGCGTAATAAGTCCATATACGCTCAACCGAAATGGGAAAAAATACGTGATGTTAAAATATTATTATTATAATTATTATTAGCACCGCGCCTTACTACCCGTTCGGGTTACACGCACTTACGCTAATGTGTAAGGGTAGGGTGATTGTGAGATGAAATGGAGGACCTACAGTTTAACGTGGAATCCGAACCACGGTGGAAGGTCTGGCATTCCCCACATTCACAAGATGTGATTAATACACGTCTTGTCAGTGGTAGAAGGAAGAGTTTGGTAATCAGATAAATCTGTGCCGGGACCTAGGATTGAACCCCGGACCCCCCAGCACAGGAGTCTGAGACCTTACCCCTAGACCACCAGGTCACCACTAAAACTAATAAATAAAGAGAAAAATGCCTTAGGCTGATCTTTCGCACGGTTACAGCTCCGAACTAATAATTACTATCATAAACGAATCAAAGTGCCCATTTAGTCAGATAGGGAAAGAAAATTCTCCCGTCACACGAAATAATCCCTCCCCAACATTATCAAAATTTTCAGGCACTAGCTGTCAAAAGGTTCGCCAGCCCTGAGATAGCGATAAAGACTTTCCCTCCCATTCAAGCACAACCACACACAAGACGAGCAGAGCTTTGTCCTTTTGTTCGCGCGGTAATAAATGAACCCCAGCCAGTCTCATCACGCGATTTACTCTGTGTGAGTGTGTGTGTGTGTGTTTGTGTGTGTTTGAGTGTGTTTGCAAACGAATGAAAATAAAGAAGGCGTAGGAAGGAAACCACTTCCGTTAAGTGGTTGTCATGGTAACAATGAGTTGTAATAACAACAAGATAAGAGAGAAACTTAGGGGCTATTAGTAAAGAACTTTTAGAAAAATGGTTTTTTTGAAAGTCTTTACATAGGAATCTGGAACATTGCACAGCACACAACCTTAGGGTACGGAAAGATGCTCGTATATCACTTTGTAGGCGCACGCGCAATGATCAGGACAGTGTTTTCACCGTTTTTAAAGAAGAACATTATTTGGCCAAAATTAATAAAATTATTTCTCAAATATTTTTTATTTATTTGTGATATTACGTGTTTTTTTCTGAACCGACCTACGAGAATTTCTATGAACAAGAGCAAAAAGGTCTACAAATTTTAACGGCAAAGATATTTTCATAGTTGCTTTAAGTGCCACAATCTCATCCGAAGGAAATTGTGCAACGAAATTTTATAGCTCAATAAAAATCCGTTGACCGCGGCTGAGTTTGAACCCAAGAATATCGGGTCCAGGGGTGAGTACTTTACCTCAAGCCCATCAAGGTCAACTTATACAATATAAACATAAATTGTCTTCACGTGGTAATATCAACGGTTGTTGAATATCTGTCAAGGTTGCTCTGGAATTTAATGATAACTTTTTCTCTTCATTTAAAAAGTTTCTCATCTAGTGCCGCTATGATCTTGACAAATATTCAACAACTGTTGATATCACCATGTGAAGAAAATTAAACTATTTTGCTACTGGAGTAATATTTATTTTTTTGGTAAAGAAAAAAGTTTTTATGCAAAAACAATGCACTTAACTCACGTTCATTACATCACCACCATACAAATTTAACGTTTATGTAGAAATTGATACAATTGACACAACATAATAAATAAATAAGAACATTTCTGTGACTTACCAAAACAGGAATATGGAAAATAATCCTTCAGTTCCTGAAAAAAAAAAAAGAATCGAATCAATATTTTCAAAACAAAACACACATTTTCAAATTTCAGACTAATACTGTACCAAACAGAATAGCAAAGAGGACAAATTATAATATGTTTAAAAGAAAAAAAAATGTTGGCGTATTTTTTTTTTAAAGTAGAATACCTAAAACCAAACTATTAACTACTAAAAACTTAATTGGTAACGATTAGGTGGTTAAAGAAAAGAAAATGCACCCACATTTAAGTTTTAAATGGATGAGTAAAATAATTATTAGATATAATATCCTATTTGAAGAAGAAACATCTCCCCGTACACCCAGTAGAATTTTGAAACTAGACCCACAAATTAACTGTCTGTTACAAGCCTTATGCCTCAAGCCAGATGACCATAAGTGTCAGTATCCTCTAAAACGTGAGTACGGTATTTTGACTTATCTCGGATATTGGGAAAGTGCAATAATGGGACTTTCCCTCCCCTCTCACCCCACCCAAGATTTTTTATCTCCTCCCTGGACGAGTGCTGGTGCATCTATTTATTTATTTTTAGCGGTACTTCTTATTCCCAGTTAGGTATATGACCGGTATTTAAACAATCGCCAGTAATACAAGTTGATGTAGGTGACCTCGTGGTCTAGGGATAACATGTCGGACTTCTGTGCTGGGGTCCGGGGTTCAATTCCCGGTCCCGGCACAGATTTATCTGCTTACCAAACCCTTCCTTCACCTCTGACAAGACGTGTATTAATAACAACTTGTGAATGTGTGGAATGCCAGGTATCCATCGTGGTTCGGATCCTACGTTAAAATGTAGGTGTTCAATTTCATCTCACAATCACCCTACCATTACACATTAGCGTAAGTGAGTATAGCCCGAACGGGTAGTAAGACGCGGTACTAATAATAATAATACATAATATATTATAATATTAGCACCGCGTCTTACTACCCGTTCGGGTTATACGCTAATGGATTAGGAATTGGGAAGGTCGAATTAGAGGAAGTGAACCCGCATTTGCGTGGAGAGTGGAAAACCATTTAGGAAAAACCACCCCCAGTTCACCCGACCGAGATTCGAAACCTCGATCTCCCCGTCCTCAGTAGTCGAGCTCAACACGTCTAGCGCGTTAGTCAACTACGCCACCGAGGCGGGTAATAATACATAAATTGATGTAGACAGAATGACGCGTTTTATACCATGAAATCAGTGATGTAATAATTTATATACACTAGAATCTTGTCAATCCGAACTAATTGGGCCAGAAGCTATCTCGGATTAGCGAACACACCAATTAAACGGATGCTGTATTTTCACGAATTTTTAATTACAGTTGAATGAGCTTAAACCAATTTTCATTTATTTAACTAATGTATAACAAGGTGATATACACTCATTATTTTCAGTTATAGGAAAACACATTGTGTTGACCACAACATGTAAATATTAACCCTTTATTATCAGATAATACCGTTTCTTACAATTATCTATTAACTTTGAGCTTGTTAACCAATTTCTTATGACGTAGCCTGATTTATTTTCCAGTGTTACGAAACGTGTGTTTGGGCTATCCGGAATTTCGTAATTTCAAGGTTCTGTCTAATAGGGTTTTTCTGAATATTTTGTCTGTGCATGCCAATTATTTTTACTGATATAAAGACGCGTGATTAAATAAAGCTTTGAGGCCTCCACTCTAGACTTTTGGTCGAAAAATCTACCCATTTGGGCCCCCTGACCCACCCATTTCCCTCTCTCTCTGAGGGTGAAAAGGGCATGTGGTGTGGTATTGAAATGTTTTGAACGTTCAAAAGAGATGACCACATCAATCGGCTAATCACCTAGAGTTTCACAGTAAAATAAAAAAATGATTTAAAAGTGTTTTATAATGGACCTTGTATTCATTCAAGAGCGGATTTTCGATCCTTTTTTCCACTTTAAATCATCAAATAAAATAATTAAAGACCATGAATGTCCTTGCATCAAACGTGTAAAATGAAAAAAAAA
>CABFVZ010002223.1:111132-132708 GCA_902151445.1 Timema monikensis
CCCCCCCCTTTTCACGCCCTCAATAAAACCAATTTACGGACAAAAAGTGTGCTGCTTAACAACGCAATAAAGGCCCCAGCTTCAAATGTGCATCACAAAAATAAAATTAGTTTTTAAAAAACAACAACATGACCTTGAGATATTAAAGTAGCACCAGAAGATAACTATGAATATAGATATAAGTATTACGGTATATAGTATATATACTATATGCATGCATGTATTTGTAATATATACATCTACACATGTTTATCTTAATTAATAAAGTTATCATTTTATTATAATATGACTTATTTATTAAAATGCTTTAAGGAAATAGAATACTTGAGATATATATTCACAATGCTGTATTTTTTTTATGGTAATGTCAGGTACTACAAAACCATTACTACAACCCTTAAAATATTTTTAGAATGTTTTTGTTTTGATAGTGTTTAAAACATAATGGTATGCTTCACTTAAAAAACTCTTTATCTTTATATAGAGGGATTTACTCAAATATCTTTAGAAATGTGAAACTGAATAATATACATTGTTACAGAAACATTCCTCCAACATGAAAATTAAAATATATTCACTGTTACAAAAACCGTGATAAAAGAGGAATATGTCTGTCCATCAAAGAGCGTGTATATATATATATATATATATATATACACATATATATACACATTTATTTATTTATTTATTTATTTGCTATGAAGATGTGAAGATGTGAAAGAGGAAATACACATTTCATCAATAATACGTTTTAACATGTTTCAGGAATTGAACCCAGGACCCTCAGCTCAATAGACAGATACGCTACTGACTGAGCTAAGGTTTATATGAGCTACCCTTAAAGTAATTTTAATGTAGAAACGACAACATCGATATTGTTAGTAATGTTAAACAATGTCAAAATATAAAATTTAAATCAAAATCAGCAGTGGTTTTTAGAAATGCAATTTTCTCTCTCTTTTTTCGCTTCAGTAACCTACCCTTAATTTTAGGGTTATATATTTTATTCCAAACGTCCTGTAAGAAACATTATAAACAACCAAGATACAAAGTTTTAGCCCGATCGGTAAAAGTGTGTCGGCATTACTTTGAACTCAAAAATGTGACTTTCCTGAAATGTCAAATGAGATAACTCCCCTTTTTTCACATTTTTTTTAAAAATTATAAAACGCAGGAACTTTTTTAACCATTCTGGGTGCTCAGGTAAGCGTACCCCTTATATTAAAGCACTCAAAATTATGCATGTTTAATATAAACTTATTAAAATCACACTTTGGTTAGTTTAAGAACTTAAATGTCTGCAAGTAGCTATAATACAGCTTCATTCTTTTTTTAAAAGTGCTCCACGTCTTACTACCCGTCAAAGCAACCCGTAGATCTAACCTAATAGGGTAGGCCTAATAAAGGTAGAGTAGAGAGAGACATTATCTTTGTAACACTAAAAGCTCTAAATGTAGAGGGAGTCTCCACAAATGTTTTTAGGAGAGTGGAAGGGGTAAATTAAGATTACAACCCTTACTACCGAGTGATGACTGTGGGTAATGAGGACCTAAGTGTTTTGGAAGAAGGGGATTTTAGGGGTAGGTGAGGGTGGCTTGGTATGTTTTTTTCAACATTGATAACATATCAATACGTCAAATAATATTTTCTGCTGCAGTTTAACTTTTAAAAGATATTAACAATACTATAAAGTAACACAAATAATATATTAAAATTGTATCAATGTCAAGAGAAAATAAAAATGTTTGTACTACTTTTGGCACAGTCGTAAAAATACCTGTTAAGGTATGAGTGTAAATAATGCTAGTGAAGGGTAGTGATTTTGCAGGGTTTTTTTTTATATAAAAGCATTATTTGGACATTGTTTTATTAGAAACAGTGTTTAATTCTCTTCACATAATTATAACAACACAGTTGTTGAATATCTGTCATGATCATAGCGGCATTCGATGAGAAACTTTTTAATGAAAAGAAAAAAATTGTCATTAAATTCTTGGACACGCTTTACAGATAATTCAATAACTGTTGATATCACCTTGTGGGGAAAAGTAGACCATGTTTGTACTTGAGGAAATTTTATTTATATTGAGAGAAAAAAAAAATGGCTTGATATAAAAATTGCAAAAACACCACCCTTACCTGCACCATCGCCTAAATCTCAACTTGTGTTTGTCTTCCAACTCAAGTTTCTATAACCAATGTCTGTTCAATCACACGATGGATAAGTTAGGCTAGGTTAGGTTGGATTAAATTATGAAAGCTGAACTGATTATTAGCCTAGTACACAATTACGTCATATCTAGGTTGGTCCAAAAATACCTCCCATTTACTTACTGATAATGTGACACACTGAGAGGGAAGAATGAAAGCCATGATGTTTGCTGATGACTTGATGGTATGGAGGAATAAAGAAGATTGAGTACAGAAATAGAATGAGAAAGTAAAATAGTATGGAATAAAATTTAGCATGACAAAGTTTGAAGAGATGGTCATTAAGAGGAATAGGATAAGGCTTAGTTAGACTATAAATGTGTATGGATTAGAGTTGAGAATAGTACATAACGTAAAATAACGGACGCATGATTGAGGTTAAAAGTAGAAAGAGAGCAGATCTAATGAGAAGAGGACAGCAGGGAGAGTTGTTTTATGGGTGTGTAAGAAACCTGATATAGAAAAGATAGGTGCCCTTGAAGTGTAAGAAAGTGTTGAACAGGGTGTAATTTGCACACATTGCCACACATGCAGCAGAAACATGGATAATGAATGTAAGAGAGACCAGGAAAATGGATGACATGGGAATGAAGTTTGTTAAGAGCACGTTAGCTTTCACGAGGAGAAACAAGTTTAGGAATTAAGTTATCCAGGAAAGTGTAGGGGTAGAGGAATTACATGATATAGTAGAGGAAGAAAGGCTGATTTGGTATGGGTATATAATGAGGATGGAAAAAGAGGATGATACCAAAGAAAAAGTTGGAAATGAAGTGTGCAGGAAAAAGACCTCAAGGTAGGTCAATAAAGAGGTGGGAGGAACATATAAAAGAAAGTGTTAGAGTGAGAGAGAAGAATGAATGAAGGATAGAGGAAGATGGAAGCATTTTACTAAACCGACTCAACCACGGACTGAGAACAGTTGATGATGATGATGATTATTATTATTCTTTGGCAAACGTGGTACGGCCATAAAAGGTGCCGCAAATATGCATTCGTAATTAATAAAGTAGATCTTCAATATTTTGAGATTACACTAAATTTGAGGTAGAAATAAGGCAGGAACACGTCATTAACGAACAAAAAAAATGACATATGGAATTATACGCTAAACTAAATCTCCTTTAAATGACAGAATTATATTGTTATAATTATTTTATAAATGTTGTGTTCTTATTTAGAGGTATTTAACATATACTTACTGAAATTACATATCAGCACATGACTGATAAACCGAATTAAATATATAATATACAAAACACCAAGCCCCCCCCCCCCCCCCCCCCCCCCCCCTCCATATTTAAACCTCNCCCCTCGCCCAAGCCGTTAATTAATTACTATGAAAGGGTAACCCCACAGTTACTCAATTATACACGTTTTCACCCATGTTGTTAATTGAACCCGTTACACTTAGAGCAATCATTTGTGCCACTTTATTTTTTTTTACAAGTTTCATGGTACGTATATAAATACTGTCGACATCATGTGTGTCCCATTTATTATTGCAGAAACTTTAAAAAAAATATATGTTTATATACTCTTACTCGCTTTGCTCGTTAGGGGACCCACCCCCAAACCCCCCAGTGAGTTTTATTTCCAAGTGGATGAAAACTATTGTAATTCCAGAGCCGTTTTTTGATAGGTCTTACCGTTTAGCCACAAGAGACCTACAAAGAAAGGTCCGCACCGACTTTAAAGTTGCTCCGACATTTTGAATTTTTTTTCGGGGGTTAAATTTTTTTTACTTTTTGGAATTTTCTCGTCGGTTAAAGGCTAGAAGCTATAAGTTTGCAGAATTCTAAGTTTCTAGCTCATCTGGAAGTGGGTAAACATTAATGTCAGTGAGTGAGTCAGCCATGTGGCTTTTTAGTAGTATAATTTATTCTCCTCCTTTGCAGCAACGCGTCTTACTACTCTTTCAGGTTACACAGTTATTTACTAATTAATTAAGCTAATGATTTTAGTGATTAGGGATTTTATATTTAGAGGAAGCGTTTCTGCACATTAGCGTGGAAGGAGAGTGAGAAAATCTATTTAGAAAAAAAAAAGCTTAGTATACCCGACCTAGACTCGAAACTCGCTCTCTCCATCATCAGCAGTCTAGCCTATTGCGAGAGTAGCGCTAGACCATGCGGCCACCGAAGCTCTAACTCGCCTTTTAAGTGTCCACTATTTCCTTACCAAATCGTTTTGATAAATTATTCCTTGGATGGGACCACTCAAGTCATCAATGTCACACCGGAGAGGAGTAGTTTTATGGGGGTCAGAGGCGTTTTACTGAGGCGCTGGAATTACGAGAGTCAAATTAAACACCGAACTTATGGCCGCTCTTCGAATTCACTAACGACCTTTGGGGATCTTGACATATAGCTAGGCAAAAGGACAAGGACCAACGTTGAAGCTTAAGGTTATGTCTCCCTAAAGAAATTTTTTCTCCTGCCCATGGTCTACAGACAAGAAAACAGCAGATACACAACCCCCAGATTAAAATTATTGAGCTGTTTTGGAGGTTGTGCGTTCTAGAATATGGGAATAGCTAGGTGCAATCCAAAATGACAACATCGCTGTCAAAGGGATTTTTTTTTCTGTAAACATCTCACTATAAATATGATTTTATTAGTTTTATTAACTGTGTCCAGGCTTCATTTCTGGTGGATAAGGAGCGGAGGTATAAAAAAAGATGGTAAGGGGGCTAATGGTTAGAAAGTGAACTTATTTTGGAGAATGCCTGTCTAAAAGTTTCATGGAAGCAGCAGGAAATTCCTTTCAAACCAAAGAACATTATGAGGAGAACTACCCCTTTAAGCCAATGAGAATTATGAAAAATGTCCTAGAGTTAATGAAAACTCAGATAATTTCCCCCTCGGCCCAATTAAAAATCTGAGAATTTTCCTTTTCAACCCAAAAAAGGATTCTGAAATCTTCCCTTCAACGCAATTAAAATTCTGCAAAATGCCCTTTCAACACAATGAAAATTCTGAAAAATGCCCCTTCAACGCAATGAAAATTCTGAAAATGTTCCATTCAACCCAATGGAAATTCTGAAAAATTACCCCTCCAACCCAATGATAAATCTGAAATTTTCCTCTTAAGCCCTAAGACAATTATGAAAATGTCCCCTTTAACGCGATTATGATTCTGAAAAATACCTTTCAACCATATGAGATTTCTGAATATCTTCCCCTTCAATACAATTAGAATTCTGAAAATGTCGCCTTCAACCCAATGACAACTATAAAAATCGCTCCTAAAACCCAATGAGAATTCTGGAAAATTTACCTTTCAGCCCATTAAAAACTCTGGAAAAATATCTTCTTCAAACTAATGAAAATTCAAAAAAATTTCCCTTAAACCCTATACTATGACTGTTCTTAAAAGGTCATCATGCACAGTCGACTTTTTTCAATTGAGTATGTTTGTTTTGCTCAAACCACCCTATTTCAGCACGAGTTTATCAATATACATTTCTTAGATATCTCATTCCAAACTGCATTCACCTTGCTCTTGTTTTTCTCCTGACAAACTCACGCTTCACATCCGTAAAACAATGTTGGCGTTAACTCACTTTTATATACTGCCATCTTTGAATCTTGATTATACTTCATTCCTTGCAAAAGCCCACATATATCCAACTACTCTTCGAGATGCATCCACCCGTCTGTCAATTTCACAATCTATTCTTACATTTTTACAGAACATTCTGCCCACAAAATCATCCACTTGTCTCCAAAATTAATGTTTTGAGAAAATTACTTGACTTTTATCACATTCCCCTTTCATCCCACCTTACTTCAAAACTTTTCCTTCTACCTTATCCTTGTGTGTTTTTTCGTTTACATTATCGCGCCAAAATCCACTAGTAGAAACTTTACATATAAATAAACTCGTAAAACAGTTTCATTAAAGAATGACAATTGAGAAACAGTTGCGCGAAGCCAGTGTGGGCTGGTTTGTAATTAATTGGAGGAAAGGGGGGGTTTCCTAAGGGGGGTTAGTAAGAGGTTAGGTTGGTAATACTGTCACCCACAGCATGCGGTAGAGAGCGTTTAGGTTTGGTGAAGAAGGGGTAGGTAGAGTGGGGATAGGAAGACTAAAGGTCGCCACCGGCAGATGTCACCAACAGATCGGTCGCCATGGCAACAGCGTCGGGGCAAGCACCCCTCCCTCCCACCCTCCCACAAACAGACACACACTTTCCCAAGCCAGAAAGAGAGGTTGGGGAAACCAACTACGTTTTGTATGTTGGCGAATGTTTTCAGCTTGCTCTTGTAAAAGTGATTCAACGTGTTCACCAGCCAATCCAAGGGGATTGGAGGGTTGAAATGTACATGAGAGAGGGGAGGAGGAGTGGTAATTGACAAGGGAGTGTTGGATAAGGGGATGTTATTGCGTCAAAACCCTCTTGGTAATGGAGGGTAAACATAATTATCCTGATTACACAGGGTTTGATGAGGAATTAATCCCTGTAACATATGATTTAAACACGTCTGTCTGGCGGATATTTACAAAGAGATTAAAATGGGGGGCGTTACGGTGGCAGAGTAGTCAAAAAAGGATTAAGAAAGATTTTTGAAGAAGGGACAAATGGGGTGAACTTACAATCTTTAATAGATACTTTGATTTTATTTTTTTATGTATTTAACATGCACTTTCTGAACCGACTGATTATATCAGCTCAAGAGAATTTCGATGAGCGAGAATGAAAGTACCTAACAATTCTGCTAGGAAAGGTATTTTTTCATTCCACAATATACATGGGACTGATGGCTTAACTTGCCTTCCGAAGGAAGTTGTGCTATGGATTTTTATCACTTAAGAAAAATCCGTCGAACCCGGCTGGGTTTAAACCCACGAATACCGGGTCCTGAAGTGAGCACTTTACCCTAATACCATTGAGGTCGACCTCTATATATACTAATTAAGAGTACATTTCCTTCCTTCAGTATATGTTTTTTAATTACCTAAAACATCAGTGAGGCTAGAGTTCCGACCCTCCAAATTATTTTAAATGGCCTACAAATGGTTTAGCAAACAAAAAAACAAATTGTAATCAAAATAATAAAATAGTAATTATTACTATAGGAAAAATAGTATGTTGAGATTTTTTCTATTTTCTTTTAAATACGCCCAATTTTTTTATTTTTGATACCTATACACGATGTAAAAAAAATGTTGCCGGCCCCTGGTATAAAACTAAGCATTCACTAACGGGCATCACACGATCGGTATTTATTTAGTGTGTGGCGTCCACTGCATTCGGATTTCAGAAGGAGCCAGTTCCCAACATCTATGCTCTAGTTCTATAATGTTGCCTTTTGTGTGTCCTAATATCTATAGAAACATCAGTGGTATGGGTGGTCGTGGCTAATCAAATTTGACTTTAAAGTTATATTTTATGATCATAAATATTTTTTTTTATTGTATATAAGTAATTTTTAATAGATTTGATTAGTCAAAACATCCGATTAAAATTTAAAAAGTTCTCCAGACAGCAGAGTTTCACTATTTAACTAGTTATGTGAGGAGGAAATAATAATTCAGTCACACAAGATAGCTCGCGAACTGGTGAAGGAATAAATTGAAAGATGTTGGTCGCGAACTGGTGGAGGACTAAAATGAAAGATGTTGGTCACGAACTGGTGGAGGACTAAAATGAAAGATGTTGGTCGCGAACTGGTGGAGGACTAAAATGAAAGATGTTGGTACGCGAACTGGTGGAGGACTAAACTGAAAGTTGTTGGTCGCAAACTGGTGGAGGACTAAAATGAAAGCTGTTGGTCGCGAACTGGTGGAGGACTAAACTGAAAGATGTTGGTCGCGAGCTGGTGGAGGACTAAACTGAAAGATGTTGGTCGCGAGCTGGTGAAGGACTAAACTGAAAGATGTTGGTCGCAAACTTGTGGAGGACTAAACTGAAAGATGTTGGTCGCGAACTGGTGGAGGACTAAACTGAAAGATGTTGGTCGCGAACTGGTGGAGGACTAAACTGAAAGATGTTGGTAGAAAGATGTTGGTCACGAACTGGTGGAGGACTAAAATGAAAGATGTTGGTCGCGAACTGGTGGAGGACTAAAATGAAAGATGTTGGTCACGAACTGGTGGAGGACTAAAATGAAATATGTTGATCGCGAACTGGTGGAGGACTAAAATGAAAGATGTAGATCACGAATTGGTGGAGAAATAGACTGAAAGATGCAGGCTGCGAACGACTGAACTACAAGAATTAATTCACGAACTAGTGAACTATATAAATTAACTGCTTATTTCAATGAACTAAATCACTTTGAACTGTTCCCAACAGTGAACTGTATACTGCTCATTTCTTAACTAAATAGAAAGCATAACTCTGGGAATTCCTAATGCGAACTGTGCGAATGTTGTAGAGTGCGTGTTATACTAAACATTCCAAATGACGTCATCCGCACGCACCGCACCAGATCGGATTTTAATGCGTCTCCTTGAACTTTTATCGGCATTGTCGATGTCCGATGCGTACGATGCGAATAGGTAAAGGCAATCTCATTTATATTATTATATTTACTATGATGATTATTAGCACTACGTCTTACTACCCACTCGGGTTATATGCACTTACGCTAATGTGTAATGGTAGGGTGATTGTGAGATGAAATGGAGGACCTACAGTTTAACGTGGAATCCGAACACACACATTCACAAGTTGTGATTAATACGTCTTGTCAGAGGTGAAGGAAGGGTTTGGCTAGATAAATCTGTGCAGGAACCGAAGATTGAACCCCGGACCCCCAGCAAAAAAGTCTGACACCTTACCCTTAGACCACCAGGTCACCGTAAAATATTATAAAGAATAATAAAATTGTGTGGTCTGTCTGATGTGGGATAGTGGACGCTCACCTTAAGTTTTCACTCCCGCAAAAGACTGGACTGCCAATGTCGGAAAGATCTGGGGTTCCAATACCAGTCGGGTACACTAAGTATGGTTATTTCATTGAATTATTTTCCACTCTCCCTCCATGCAAATATGGATACATTTCCTTTTAATTAAACCTTCCAAATAAATAACATATCGTATTCAGTGCATATGCATATAAACCGCACGGCTAAAGAAAAAATATGAAAAAAATACTTTTTTTTATCCTAAGCTAAAAAAAAAAGTTTCAACAGCATTTATCTTTTATATTTAATAATTCCAATAAATATATATATATATTTATTTATTAATCACATCTTAAAATTCATACGTGCTATCCGCATATTTATACTAATGATACTCATGATCTGTTAAACATTGGTGCAACCATTCAAACATTTTTTCAGAAAACAATCAATGAGTAGAGAGTACGATTCTATACACGAAACTCAACTGGCTAAATTTCCCCCTATAATGAGTCATTTCAAAATGTAATCATCCATAATATTGTATCTGTACGACGTATAAAAAAAAAGAAGAATGTTGTGTATTGAATCATTAAAAAAAAAAAGTCCCGCCGTCCACAAATATACACTAATTGGACCGCCAAAAAACATGCCTAAAGAACTAGACGATAACTTGAAAATTAACACTTGAAAAATAAATATTCACTAATTAAATAAAAGCAAACTACCAATTATACTTTTTTCACTTTTTTATATAACGTCACTCAGGTGAGCTCCATCGAACGTTAGACAAACCTCAGCACTTTTTGTCCATCACTTTCCTCAAAATAGATCGTCCGATTGTTTTCGACACATCCTGTACGAAAATCACAGCTGGTGGTTGGCTAGCAAACTAAATAAACAGTACGATGTACCGAACTGACTTTCTCTCTCGTTATTTTAAGAGAGAGAAGTTTACTAAATAGTGGTAATATTTGTGAAACGAAATGATACATTTTTACAGAAATACTCCACCAAAGAGCATACATGAAATAATAAAAACTGTAAGAGAAATAACATTAAGAATAGAGGAACATCACTGTCCACCAAAGACCCCAACAATCATTTCCACAGTTTCAAAATATATTAATAATTCCAATTAAATACAAGCCTATAGCTCAGAAACTTTACTTTACTTCCATTACTGTTTCCAGCCTGTGACCTAGGTCAGTTTTATTATTCGAGCCACATATTTCCCACTTCCAGCTTGCTATGCCTGCCGTAGCTTCGTATGCCTTATTATCTAATTAAGACTAGGACAAGTACAACATACAGTCCTCGGCCGTTAAATTATTACTGCGAAAGGGTACATGTGTAACATTTATTACCATAAAGCTACAGCTGTTATTAAAATAATAGTAAAACTGGACACTAGTAGAATCAAAACAAGCAAACTCACCGTTGCCACCATTCTGCAGTTTAGTCTCACCAATATACTCCCCGCACAAAAAAATATATAACAACATGCCACAATGGGTTGGAGTGATCAACTGAACGAGTGAAAGTCGTGCGAGACCGAACTTTGCATTTTCGTAGAGCATGCTGGGAAAAAAATAGTGGAACACTTGCGCAAGAAGGTTGCGTGGTGCGAACATCCGGTCTCTGGAATAGTCTACTAGCTTCCACGGCTTTCTACCCCCATCTATCACTCCCTCCCTCTCTGCGTTGTTCTGTGTTTTTCCTTTGTTTACCCCTCTTCCCCCTCTCTGAGCTTGGATATTTTTTATATATAATGGTGTAGTGCATATGGAACGCTTGCGCAAGAAGGTTGCGTGGTGTGAATATCCTGTCTCTGTAATAGTCTACTAGCTTCCACGGTTTTCTACCCCCATCTATCACCTCCTCCCTCTCTGCGTTGTTCTGTGTTTTTCCTTTGTTTACCCCTCTTCCCCCTCTCAGAGCGTGTATATTTTTTATATATAATGGTGTAGTGCATATGGAATGCTTGCGCAAGAAGGTTGCGTGGAGTGAACATCCTGTCTCTGGAATAGTCTACTAGCTCCCACGGCTTTCTACCCCCATCTATCACCCAGTTTTTCCTTTGTTTGTTTACCCCTCTTCCCCCTCTCTGAGCTTGGATATTTTTTATATATAATGGTGTAGTGCATATGGAATGCTTGCGCAAGAAGGTTGCGTGGTGTGAATATCCTCTCTCTGGAATAGTCTACTAGCTTCCATGGTTTTCTACCCCCGTCTATCACCCCCTCCCTCTCTGCGTTGTTCTGTGTTGTTCCTTTGTTTGTTTACCCCTCTTCCCCCTCTCTGAGCTTGGATAACTTTTGTATATAATGGTGTAGTGCATATGGACGAACTACTCTTGTTAGGATCTGGTCCTCGGACACGCATAGGTGTCAGAGATGTCCTTTAAAAAGTATAAAATTCTTTTTGGACAATTATACTTTGAAATTCCATTTGGTGTCTAAATTTAAAACCTTTTCAACTAAAAGAAATATCACGTAATACCTTAATCAGTTTTGATTGATCCTCTTAAGAATGTTTATCTTATTTTTAGTTTTGTTTAGCGTGAAGCCCCGTCTTGGTTCGCTGAGTATTAAATATGTCATTTTTTACTAAACGCAGTTTTGGAATAGTTAGTTTGTATAGCCTGTCTGACATGAGATTTCAGTGTTTAGTTCAGAATGACTGTTGATAACTTTTTAGTGACTTTTAGCCCGTCTGTCTTTAATGCTTTATCTAGTCTGGAGAAATAATGTTAGTGACTTACGAGCAACTCATATCCCGTCTGGCTTGGATACTTTACAAGTATGTTAGTAACCTGTAGCCCGTCTGGCTTTGATACTTTATATGGATATTAGTAACTTATCGCCTGTTTTGCTTTCGTTTTTGTTATTGCCATTTAGGAAGAAATATTAGTAACTAACCAATTTGGTAATATTCTTCATTACTTTTTAGGGGTAAATCTATATTACTTTTCAATTATATTGTTTGCTAACAGATTTTGGGTTATCGAAACTACCAGCGACTATTGTTTTTGTTGCAACTTACATATATATATTTATTACTGTTAAATGTTTGATCTACATTTATTTAATATCAATAAATTAATGTTATTTTCTGAAATATTTCTTTACTTCAAATATTCATGTTATGTCCCTCTCTGGTAACCAAGTTACTTATAATAGCAACATCGCAGGAATTGTTGGGGAGTGAGTTCAAGGAAACAGAAATGAATGGGCCTGGGTACGGCCTATTTACTTGGTAATTATCCTATCGGCTCCTCTGAAATTGTTGTATGCCTTTTATTATGCTTATTGTTGTTGTGCACCAGCCTTAGTTCGTTGGGAAATAAGGGCGGTGTTACACATCCATGTTCCACTGTTTCGGCCATGCCGGGAATCGAAACCCGGACCCTTACCTCAGTAGACAGACACGCTACCAACCGAAATAATGTCAGGTAGTTAAGAAACTATTGTTTTTATAAAAATATATATATATATCCCAAATAAAGAATTTTAATAGTACTAAACTTTACAACTAACTGGAAAAACTTATTGAAACTATAGCTACAAATTTTTAGTCCAATTGGTAAAATGTTTTCGGCTCTTGATCGAAATACAGACAAACACGATCGTGAAAACCACCATTTCAGTTTATAAAGGTCGTGAAACGTCTACATCTATCAATATCTCGAGTTAAATTGTTTTTTACAATCACAAAATTTCTCTCTCCGAGGAGGTTTATAAAGAGTGAAAATGTTATCTCTAATAAATGTTGATGATGGTTAAAACTAACCACTCTTCTGTCTGGGGGTGGCAACAGCCGACTTTGATGTAAAATATGGTGCCCAACCTACCATGGTGATTGTTTTCTTTGCTCGGTGCCTCGTTAACTCGCGTTTAATTAAAGTGAAACAAGAATTAAAAAAATGAAATTTAAAAAAAAAAAAATCACGACGAAATAAAGTTGATTTCCCTTCGGTTCTTTTCAGTTTTTCTTGCCGTTTCCACTTTTATATTTCCCCAAACTAGTTCTCTCTTTTCTTCACATATTACTTTAGGGAAGAATCTCATATACTTTATAAGATTTCATTTTAAAATTTAAACACATTCTTTTCCCTATGGATGGATAGGAACATTTTTTATTATCTCAATTTGGTTGATGTTGTAGAGAGATTGACTTGAATAACGTTCAATAAAGCTGTGTTTGGTAGATTTATAGTATTTTAACTTTTATCATTTAGCTTTATTTTCCAATGACGTATGAAAAAGATTGTCGTGTGTGCCTATAGACGTATTATTCTTAGACCACGCATGCTTGGACCACTTGTTTTTTGGCCTCCAAATCTTCCTAATCATATGAAATGGACGGTAGAAGAAATGTACCCACATGTGTGAGTGAAATGTAGGATACTTAATTTATTTAAACATATGTAGACTGCCGGGATTTGAGCCTTAAACTCTACCATTAACGTCGTGCAACGCTAGCTTGACTTGAACTCTCAGTGACTTTAAAAAAAAAGCTGTGCTTCTAAATAAATTGCTACCACTCGCTGGACAAACGCTTTAACCAACCACGCTAACTGCCCTAAGTAAGAGATAATAAGTTAAGGTGTTCATAATTACACTCTTAACAAAACGTCTGTGACGTCACGTGTGTGTCAACATGGCAACGATAAACTTCATTTGGCCAATTATTTATTCTATGGCCGTAGGAACTCAAAAGCTCACCACCGCAATTAAAAGTTTTGTAAGAAAACCGTATGCTTAAGGTGGGATGGAAGGGGTTGAGTGAAAAACGCCAATTTTATTACTGTTTTTATAGCAAATTCTCTTTTTTTGCCAAAACAAATAAAATATTGTGCCAGTAAAAACATCAAATTTAATTTTCTTAAGTGAATGTAAGGAATGCCAGGCCTCCACCGTGGTTCGGATTCCACGTTATACTGTAGGTCCTCCATTTCATCTCACAATCACCCTACCATTACACATTAGCGTAAGTGCGTATAACCTGAACGGTTAGTAAGACTCAGTGCTAATAATAATAATAATAATAATAATAATAATAATAATAATAATAATAATAATAATAATAATAATAATAATAATAAATTTTCTTCAGTGAATCACCTTAAAATGTATTTAATATCTGCCAAGGGTGTCCTGGAATTTAATGAAAACTTTTGCTTTTCATTTAAAAATGTTTTCATCTAATGCCGCAATGCTTGTGACCTTTTTAGGAAATGTTGATATGACCGTGTGAAGAAAATTAAACTTCATGTTTCTACTTAAGAAATATTTTATTTATTTTATCTAAAAAAAAATGTTGCCATATAAACTGCAAAAACACTGGCCTTTTTTCAGATCAACTTCCATAACTCCTTCAAAGAGATATTTGAAGTTTCGCTACTACGCGAAAACTTAACGCAAATTTACAAAATGATTAACTTAGAAACACACTAATATTTTATTTTTTACCACCGCGTCTTAATACCTGTTCACGTTACATGCATATATTCATGGTAATTACTCATATTAAGTAAACATTTTCGAGGTAATCTATTCACATTTGCGTGGAAGGATAGTAGGAAACAATGTAGAAAAAAACCACCTTCAAACATTCCCGATCAAGATTTGAAACCCAATCTCCCTGTTTTCATCAGACTAGTGATACTCAAGAGCGATGCCTTAGACTAGTGATCTTCAACTTTTTTTTTAATCAAGGGCCACTTTTTCCCCAGCTAAAGTGGTGTAGGCCACACCTAACATAAAACATGTCACACATAACCTAATATTCCAATTTCATGTTTGTACAGTTGTGGCCAATGAAATTTTGCCATATTGAATTTTTTTTTTACCAAAAATCTAAAAAAAAAATCATAGTGAAAATATGAGAATTCAAGCTTACAACTAAGTCCATTTAATAGAAAATAAACGTTTACCCCTATAAAAAGGTGCTGTTAAAATGTTTTCGGGTCTTATTTTAATGAAACACTTGGCACTGCTTTTTATTAACTAATTTTTCAATATTGGCTTTAATGCTAGATGTTTTAATTCTAAGGGAGCTTTCTAAGTGGGCGTCAGTCAGTCGGTTCCTTAATGTCGACTTCACAATGTTAATTCCTGAGTAAAGTTGTTCACAGCTGTAGGTACTACCAAAGAGTGATGCTGTGAGCAGAGCATGAGTTCAGAGATTTGGAAATTGTTTTTCTTAATATATTTTGAGTAAATTGTAAAAAGATCTGAATTCATATATTTCTTTTTTTAAATCTGTATTACACTGCAACTCAATAAGCTCCATTTGCACAATGCTAGACACGTCCTCAAAATCAACACTGAATGGAGTGGAAAATATGTTGAACAATTTTTAATTTTATTTGAAATCTTGGAAACAGGTATGAAAATTGAAGCTTAGATCAGAGAGTGCATTAAGGCATTTTTCGTTGTTAAAAGCTTCACATTGGGATAGTGATGGGAAGTGTGTTGATTTACATTTTTTTAGTTTAACTTCCCACAGACAAAGTTTGTTTTCAAATGCCTTCACTTGGTCAAAGAGGTTATGTACCAAACTGTTCTTAACTTGTATTCGTATGTTCAGGTCATTTAGGTGCATAGAGATATCAGTAAGGTATGAAAAATCAGCCATACATTCAGAATAGTTGAAGTGATGGACAGACTTGCCCTTACTTGCCATGAATTCACGAATTTCTTCTTCTCTCTTCAGTGCCTTACCTTTACTGATCCAGTGAACCTCTGTGTGATATAGTACATCACCGTACTATTGAGTCCATATCCAATGTATTAGATGCCCTGTGGTTCAATCCTTGGGATCTGATGAAGTTCACTATTTTTGTTATATCTTTCATATCATCTTTGAACCACAAACTTCTAGCGCACAAGTTTTCTTGGTGTATAATTCAATTATTTCGTATGAATTTGCCATTTTGACCCTTAACAGTATTAGAATTTTTTTTCTTATTAGTGCCACAACATCATTCTTTTCTACCATTGCAGGAGCTCTCTCAGTAGCCACTCCGGAGAGATTGCTCAACTGTAGATCGTTACGCTCCAAAGTTGAAGCGACAGAATTAAAATATCACTGCTTTTAAAAGTACCACTCTTGGGAAAAGAGCGGCAATTTCTTCTGTTATGGTAAAGTCATTGTGAATTCCCCTGGAAAAATAGCCAACTGGGCAGTGTCTGTAATGTCAGTACTTTCATCGAGGGCCAATGAAAAAAAACACAAACTGAGAAGCATGTTCTTTAAGTGTGTTCTCAATATTGCCGCATAATCCTTCTGGCCACAATTACTCTGGCAAGCTAAAGTTTGAAAATAAATGTTTTTGTGATGGACAGAGAACTTCAGCTTCCGAATTTATACACCCCTTTACAAATTTTCCATCTGTAAATGGCTTTAATTTCAATTTGCCCCAACGCTTAACTCACTTCCAACATTTTGCTTCTTAAATGACGTTTGTTGACTTTGCAGTTTTTTTCTTCAAATCAGCCACTTTATCTGATCTCAGTTGCCATTTTAACTGAATCCATTTTATATTAGTCCTTCGAGTCTTAGTGCCGCTTTAAATTGTATTTCTTCAACACCACTAACGTGTGATTACAAAGCAAACAAACTAATTTCTCTTTAGTATTAAAAAAAATACAAGTGGGAGGGAGTGAGGGTAGTTGGAAATCAGCCAGATGTTTGACCTCGAGTTTCAGTGTTGCCACATGCTGCATAAGCATCGCGAAAATACTCAGATTAGAGTTTTAGTCCTAACAAAATGTATCTTACAGAATTTCCCAACATAAAAATTGTTGTATTTAAAATTGGTCCGATGGACGAATAAAATTACTCGGCTGGCTGCAAGTGGCCCGCGGATTGTAAACTCACTGCCTTGGACCATTTAGCCATTGAAATGGACATTTTTTTCTGTTAAGTGCTAAGTTAAGTGAAATAAAAAGAAAAAAAAAAGGTTCAAATAAGGTATTTTTGAGATAGAGAGAAAAGAAGTCAATTGACTGGAAAAAGTATTTTTCAATTTTTTTTTTTTTTTCTTAGCCCCATGTCTTGATACCCGTTCGGGTTATACGCTTATGTACCAATTACTCTAATGGTTTTAGGGATTAGGACGGTTACATTTATAGGAAGTGTGATTATATTTGCGTGGAGGGAGGGTTGAAGACCATGTTGGAAAACCACCCTCTATATTCCCAATCGAGACTCGATATTTCTATCATCGGCAGTCTAGTCTACTGCGAGAGTAGTGCCTTAAACCATGTAGCCACTGAAGCTAGTTTTAATTCATTCATTATCCTACTTATTGTTTAAAACAATTTGGTATCCGCTGTTCTTTCAAACAAACACCACTACACCGATTTTGCTGAAACTTTGCAGGGATATAAATCAGACGACCGGTTAACATATTACAGAAAAATATAGTCTGCCATTTTGTTCAAACGCTACATAACACTTTCTTTTAGTATTTTTTCAGTTTCTGCTTAGCTCTCTGTGACTGGCACTGTTGCATTTTCGTAATAGCTGAACTTTTTTTTAATGAAAGGTAATTAGATCAGATCCCTCTTAAGTATTCTTCCATTAATTCCTGCTGCGTATTATGATGCCATAAAACATTCTAAATAAATGTATATTTAAAAAAAAAGGGGGGGGGGGAGTTTTAACTGGTACCATGCAGGCATGTTGTGAATATGCAATAGTGCCAGTCGTGATATCATACACCTGATTCATTTCCGCCATGTTTTTATATTAAATGTTTCATGCAAATTCTATCTCGTGTATGAACGTTATATCACGTTTCTTTAGTTTGGTGTAGTTGTCATTCACGTGCGGTCGGTAATACAAATACAATTACGAATTGAAGGAACTCAAGGAAGAAAATGATTTTTTCAGCAAAATTGTAATTATTTTTTGAAATAATCAATTTTGTAATTTTTTGTCTGTTTAAAATACATCCTAATTGAAACTTATATTTTATGATTGTAACCTAATCTATAAAATACCTAACAAAGTTTTAGGTAATGTAGTTTTTGTATTTACAAATTACTAACAGTTTAACGTTTTGTAATTTTTGTTTTATTTTAAGTGAAATTTAAAAAAATACAATAATATTCAAATATGTAGACTATTTAATAATATTTCTTCCGTAATAATAATATTATTGTATGTGTTTGGTTCTAATGGTTATTTTACAGGCTACAATTTACACGCTAACGACGGCTTTACCCTCTGAAGGAATTTGTGCTACAGCGTTTTATCGCTCAAGAAAAAGAAAAACCGTTGACCTCAGCTGGTTTTAACCCATTAACACCGGGTCCTGAGGCAAACCACCGAACTCGACTTAGATTGTGATATGAATTGAGAATTAAACTAATAAAACCAAATGGCACTGTAATAAAATCGTTCAAGCCCGATTCTATTTAATGGTTCTACTGTATAATCAGACCACATGACCCCCACGTGTAAAGTAGTCCCTCTGGTGCATTTGACCTCAGTGTCACCATTTGACAGCCATGCAAAATGTTAATTAACGCAATATATACTATTGCCACGAATGTTCTGGGGTCCAAAAACTTAACCAAGCATTTAGGCCCGTAGCCAGGGGTTGTGTTAAGAGGGGTATTAGGTGTGTGCCCTTAACCTCTAAATTTTAACATTTATTTCACACCACATCTTACTGCCGGTTCAGGTTTTAGGCATATATATTTACTCTAATACTATAAAGCCACATGGCTGACTCACTCCCTAACATTATTGTTCACCCACTTAGAGACGAGATAAAAATTTTTAAATGTGGCAAATTTATAGCTTCTATCCTGTAGTCGACGGAAAAATTCCAAAAAGTTAAAAAAAAAAAAATTTTAACCCCCGAAAAAACTTCAAAATGTCGGTGCAGCTTTTAAATTGATGCAAACCTTTCTTTGGAGGACTCTTGTGGCTAAACTGCAAGACCTATCAAAAAATTGTTCTGGAATTACATTAGTTTACATCCACCTACAAAGACAACTTACTGGGGGTTTAGGGGCGGAGCCCGCAACGAGAAAAGCGAATATTAACTCTGACAAAGCAGGGATGATGACGGAAGCATCTTAGAGGATGTTTACCCACATTTCTGTAGAAGTAGAGTTAGAAAACATTTAGGAATATCACCCTCAGTGGATATGAACGAGGTTCGAACACTGATCTTCCCATCATCAGCAGGCCAGGCTAACACTAAAGGGAATCATCAGACTTTTGGTCACTTAAGAGGGCGAAATTTGCTAACTAATAAAACATTTAACTTTAACTAAAACCCACTTCGGTGGCCGCGTGGTCTAACGCGCGACTCTCGCAATAGACAAGCCAGCCGATGGCGGATATTTGGAAGTTTGAATCTCGTACGGGTGTACTATTTTTTTTTTTCCAAAACAGTTTTATTTTCTCCCTTCACGCAAATGTGGGTATACTTACTCTAAATTCAATCTACCCAATCACATACACAATGTATTCAGTATCTGTGTGCATAAGAATGGAGCTACAGAAAATAGGCCTATATTTTTTTTTTAATTTATTTAAATGTATTTGTTGCTATGCTGGCGAAGTTAATATTTCACACCTCTTCTTACACTTGACCAGGTTACAAAAACTATAATTATGGAATATTTTATATTTAAAAGAGATAGCTAAATAAAATAGGTCTTAAAAACAAGACAATTAGAAAACGCATGAGATAGTAGAGAAAGCAAGACTACGATGGTAAGAATATATAATGAGGATGTAAAAGGATAGAATAACAAAGAAAATCATGGAGATTAAGAAAGTAGCAAAAAATACCACAGAGAGAGACCAATAAATAGATGGGAGGAGCAAATGTGCAACGGAGAGGAGGAGAATAGAATTATAGGTAGAAGAATGCTGGAAGAAGAGAAAGATGGAGGAATTTTACTATACTGATGCAGCCAAAAGGTGGAAACGCTGAGTGGGTGCTAAAATATATAATTTGTGTAGACAATTAAAATTAACGTACATATGGAAGCAATATATTAATTATCTTGGCAAAGAAAAATCATGAGTATTCACTTACTCTTCAATCCCACATTTTAGATTTTGTTTTTTTACCAATACTACCACTTCTCCCTCCCCCATGAAATGGAATACTAGGTTACGTTTATTCTGCCCTCCTTGTGCGAAGCTAAACTTCACTTGTTTATATATTATGTCTCGCTTTGATCGTTGGTGGCTCCGCCCCCAAACACCGGGTGGGTTTTCTTTGGCGAGTGGATGTAAACTGATGTAATCCCAGATCCGTTTTTTGATAGGTCTTACCGTTTAGTCACAAGAGACCTCAAAAGAAAGGTCCGAACCGACTTTAAAGTGCCTACTACATTTTGATATTTTTTGGGCGGGAAGGGGGGAGGGGGGTTAAAATTTGCAACTTTTTGAAATTTTTCCGTCAGTTACAGGCTAGAAGCTGTAAGTTTGCCAAATCTCAAGCTATAACATATAATTAAATTAAGAAAAAATAACAGTAAAACATAAATAAACAATGAAATTGTACGAATTTTTTTCTACAAATTTTCTAAATCGATTTTAAATCTCAAATTATCAAGGATTTTTAAAGTCAAAATTTTTCGAGGGAAACCTCACCCCAACCCCCTTACGAAAATTTTGGATACGCCCCTGACGCGAGCTAAGTGCAGTAATTCTACACTTTTCATATCAAAACATGTTTTAGGTCAAAATAAATAAAATATTGCTACAGTAGAAACAATGAGTTTAATTTTCTTCACATTTTGATATCAACAATTGTTGATAACTGTCAAGGGTGTCCTGGAATTTAATGACAACTTTTCCTCTTCAGTAAAATATTAATCATCTAATGCTACTAAGCTTATGACAGATATTCAATAATTGTTGATATAACCAGGCGAAGGATTTTTTTTTCTTTTTTAGCATCTCAACATACTAACCGATCGGGTTATATTCCTATATACTAATTACACTAATGGGTTAGGGATTATGAAGGTCTAATTTAGAGGAAATCCACACGCAGATGCGTGGAGGTAGACTGGAGAACCATTTAGGAAAATCCAGCTTCAGTGTACCCAACCAGAATCGAATCCCGATCTCCCCACCTTCGGTAGTCTAGTCCAACACGAGATTAGGGTGTTATACCACGTGGCCACCGAAGCAGGTGTGAAGAAAATTAACTTTACGTTTCTACTGGAGCAATAATAAGATTTATTTTTACCCGAAAACAAACTTTTTTCTATTAAAAAAAAATTTTAAAAGAAAAAACACAAATTTTCTTGAATTTCATACACAACCACCATAATCTTAATACTTAAATTTTACAAACACATAATTTAATAATACATTTCACTGGGATTCAATTATCTTAAACATTACCGGGGAAAACATTCCGAGAAATTCTCAGTTATTATTATTATTATTAGCACCGCGTCTTACTACCCGTTCGGGTTATACGCACTTACGCTAATGTATAATGGTAGGGTGATTGTG
>CABFVZ010002224.1:0-16381 GCA_902151445.1 Timema monikensis
ATTTAACAGAAAGACTAAATGTGCTTGCAGTACTTTCAATAGAGAGAAATTTCCTCAATTGTCATCCAGAGATCAAGGAGAAAATTAATAAACTTTTTGCGAAAATTAAAACAAAAAGAATGGATTTCATTTTTAAATGAATAGATCAAGCTTTAACTGTAACAATTTTAAGTTAAAGTAAGTAAAAAAGCTCTTTTTTTTTGTTAAGATTTTATCAGTTTCCTGCAAAAATATTATTTTATACATGTTTTTTTTCTTTTACACAATTTTAAAATAAAGGCTAAAACATTTTCTGGAGCAGCACCCTCACTAATTTTAGCTACGAGCCGCCACTGAATTGGAAGGGCATTTTATTTCTTATTCATGTTTTATTTTATTTAAATTTGTTAATCTGTATTTTCGGTACCGTGGTACCAATAGTCCCCCCTCATGGCTGGCCTCCTGTTCTGCCCGTCTTTAAAATCTACGTGCGCTTGCGTTAAGTGGGCGGATAATCGCCATCAAAACTCTCTACTGCGCAATAAACAAGATTCCACCACTCGCTCACGAACAAAGAGAAAAAAACAACAGACTGTACTTCTAGATATTATGGAACGGCGAGCTGGCGGTCTAGGGGTAAGGTGTCAAACTTCTGTACTGGGGTCAGGGGTTTAATCCTCGGTCCCGGCACAGATTTATCTGATTACCAAACTCTTCCTTCACCTCTGACAAAACATCTTGTGAATGTGGGGAATGCCAGTACCGTGGTTCGGATCCCACGTTAAACTGTAGGTCCTTCATTTCATCTCATAATCCCCCTACCATTACACATTAGTGTAAGTGCGTATAACCCGAACGGGTAGTAAGACGCAGTGCTGCTAATACTAATAATAATAATAATAATAATAATAATAATAATAATAATAATAATGCAACTACAAATAAGTGTATATTAGCACTGCGTCTTACTACGCGTTCGGGTTACACGCACTTACACTAATGTGTAATGATAGGGTGATTGTGAGATGAAATGTAAATGTAATTACTCAAATGTGTTAGGAATGAGGACGGTTGAGTTTAAATAAGGTGTACCCGCATATGCATGGAGGTAGAGTGGAAAACCATTTGAGGAAAAACCAGGGTGTACAACCAAAATATATTTTAGAATTCCCTGACTTTTCCAGGTTTTTCAGAGCCTATTCAATTCTTTCATTCACTAATTTTTTTTATTAAGAATGAAATGAAATGTAATGTAATACTATTTGTAGATGCATACCCAAACTGAAATGATGTCAAACTATGAGGTGTTTAAAGATATCAGCCTAAAGCGATGACCTTCCATATGGTGTGATATAAGTTAGATATCATTGAGATAGTACCTAGGTACTATATTGTTAATAATACTTAGCACCCGCTTGGGTTATACGCTTAGACATCTTGTGAATGTGGGGAATGCCATGCCTCCACCGTGGTTCGGATTCCACGTTAAACTGTAGGTCCTTCATTTCATCTCACAATCACCCTACCATTACACGTTAGCGTAAGTGCGTATAATCCGAACGGGTAGTAAGACGCGGTGCTAATAATAATAATAATAATAATATACGCTTAAGTACTAATTACACTAATGGGTTAGGAAATGGGAAGTTTGAATATACAGAAAGTGAGCCCACATTTGCGTGGAGGGAGTATGGAAAATCATTTATCCCCCCCCCCCCCAGTTCACCCGAGCGAGATCCAAACCTCGAGCTCTCCATCCTAGGCAAACTACAGTAGCCCCATGGCTTCTTTGGTGCTGACTGACAGCTGACGGCTTTGAAAAGCTACCAGACCAAATTATGTATCCCTACGCTCAACCATATGATCTGCAAAAAACATGTGTTTAGCAGCTGTCAGAAGTCAGCTATGAGCTGTCAGTCAGCACCATAGAAGAAGCCACGGGGCTACTGTAGTACAACACGAAATTGGCGCGTTATAGACAACTACGCCACCGGGGCGGGTATCTAGGTATTAAAAGATCGCACTACACCAGTAGTTTAAAATCGTTGTGAGGCACTTTTCTTCCAATTCTCACGCATGCGTATAACCAAGACTCAACTATAGCCGTAGAAAGACGATGCGAAAATCACAAGTTGAGTTTGAGAATTGAAATTAGCATGCTCCAATGGGATAGATGTGTTAAAAAATAAATTTGAAGTGATTATTAACTGCAAGAAAAATGTTATTTATACCATCGTAAATAAAAGTTGCAGTTTATTTTGATAGTGAATATGTAAAAATCTCTGAAATTTGATCAAATCCCTTGATTCTTCCACGATATTTTCCCTGTTTTCCAGGTTGATGGACACCCAAAAGGGATTCGATCCCTAACCTCCCCTACATCAACAAAAATAGCGCGCGATGTTTCAACCAGAGCCACGCTCAAAGCGTCAAGTGACAAAACAAGGTACTACTTGCGCGACACGCCGCTTGAAGCACGTGGCGCTCGCTAATCGAACACCGGAACTAGGTCACGCAACACATTATAGAGATAGTCCCGGGAATCAAATGTGACTGACGGCAGTAACAATATGATTGAGAAGCACTTTAACCAGGTTCTATTGCCGCTGTTGGAATCATTATCAGCATTATTATAATGAGTGTCAGCCTGCCAGCTATTAGCTGCAAGAGAGCAACGAACAATCGATAATAGATCGATTAGGGCAGACCGCACATAGGATCCGACATTTTCCCTCACGATAAGACATTCTGGCTGATACACTTTGTTCAACGTGGAGTTAAACGGAGGCCCGTATTTAGACAAGACGTCTTTTGACGGATTTAACTGCGCATGCGCAAGCGCCAAGCTAGTATACATCGTAAATGGCGGACACTTTGGCTTTCGTTCGGTAATGGCGGAATAGGACAAGCTATCAAGGCGCCTAAAAGACAGAAAAACAAACCCTCCTTCCACAGACTGCAACCAATGAGATTCGACGTTTCGTCTTTAATTAAATGTCGGATCCAGTGTGCGGCTAGCCTTATCCGCTTCGGTGGCCGCACGGTCTAAAGAAGTGCTCTCGAACTCGAGAACCAGCCGAGGGCTTCTTGCGGGCCACAGCCTAAGAAACATTTCTGATTTAATTATACTCCATACTTTGTTTCTGCAACGCGTCTTATTACCCGTCATGACTAGGCATATTTTAATCACGGTAGTGGGTGAGGGATGAGAAAGATATGATTTAGAGGAAAATGTATCCGCATTTGAGTGGAGGTAATCTGGGGAAACTATATAGGGAAAACTACCCATGGTACTTCCGGCTAGGATTCGAACCCTGACTTTCCCGACACCGGCAAACCAGACCACAAGAACCTGACGTTTAATCTGCGTGTTCAACGATGTATTGTGAATGTGTGGAATGCCAGGTCGCCACCGTGGTTCGGATTCCACGTTAAACTGTAGGTCCTTCATTTCATCTCACAATCACCACCCTACCATTACACATTAGCGTAAGTGCGTATAACCCGAACGGGTAGTAAGACGTGGTGCTAATAATAATAATAATAATAATAATTCAACGATGTAGCTCTATACTAGCTATTCGATGTTATGTATTTAAATATTATTATTTTTAGCGCCGCGTCTTACTACCCGTGCGGGTTGTACGCATTAATTAATTACGCTAATGTTTTTAGGGATCAGAGAGGTTATATTTAGAGGGAGTGTACCCGCATTTGCGTGGAAGTATATTGGATAACCATTTTGGAAACACTACCCTAAGTAGACCTGAGCGAGATTCGAACCTTAATCTCCCCGTCATCAGCAGTCTAGTCTACAGCGAGAAAAACGTTTTGGACCATGTGGCCACCGAAGCTGGTTTTATAATAATTAATGTATATATAACATATTTAATAACTTATATTGTCTCAACTGTTTATATGAGTTGGCGAAATATTAGAAGTAGTATTTATTAAATTATATAATTAAAATTCCCACAACAAGTATTTAAAGTGATAAAAAAAATCACGGGTTGAAATTGTTCTGTGTTTTACTGTACTTATTCAAAATTATATACACACTGAAATTGAACGGTTTATTGTTACGGAGAGATCGTGGTTCGAATTCCGGTAAGGTGTATTAAGGGCACAGACAAGGTATACACAGTCCCACAGCCTCCAGGTTGACTGTGCTCATTGGGAGAGGTTGAGTCTTTCGACACGAGGATCGCTACGTGCAGTCCAACGAGACTGTTTTATTTAAAGATGATGTTATTAGAGTGCCTTAAGGAGTCAAGAAACAGGCTTTCACAAAGCTAGGTTCAGGTAGCAGTCCAATCTCTCTTCCCATAAACCAACCGAGCCTGCTCAGACTGCAAATTACAAAGAAAACATGGAATACAAGGGTCCTGTTTTTTGTTGTTCAAGTGAATTGTCTAATTACGAACAATCAAAACAATTTTCAAATATCATCGACTAATTACTTGACTGAACACATTTGTTCATTGAAAGGTGTAAGCGGTGAGCTGGGCTGTTATTGTTGGTATATAAACTATTACAGCGGTCAGTTACAGGTCAATAGCGGTCGACCTCGAAGCAAATTTCAGTCGATCGCGTGAAAACAACTACATCGTCACGAAAAGGCAAGCTTATCTTGCATTATTCCCCTATGGTACAGTCTAGATAGGGTCATAGTGTAATCAGTCAAGGTTAGACTGCTACCTTGCTTGGTTCCACTATGGTGCAGCTTAGATAGGTAAATACCTTTTCTGTGGCCAATAGTAATTATTTTCCTAAATGGTTTTCCACTCTTCCTCCACGCAAATGCGGGCTTTAATCTAAATCCAACCTTCACTATCCCTAACACCCTAGCGTAAATAGTGGGACCTACCCATGCGTATAGCCCAAACAAAGAGCGAGAGACTCAATGACAAACAAAACAAAGAAAGATTTAAATAATCTTTTTAAAAATGTTTATGTTGCGAAACGTGTTCTGAACTATTTCTGACACAGCGGAAACTGACTTCTGATATCAAATAGAATAAAGGTGGTATACACAGTTTGCTGACATGCAAGCTTTTACAAACATGCACACACATATGTGGAGAGCAGGTATGAGTGGGGGGCAAAGCGGGAGTGATTGCACCACAATTTGTTTTAAATTAGCCTTCTTGAAAGGTACTTGAGCATTTTATTTTGTCTGACAATATTTTAAAAAGCATTAGAAAATGTCCTGCGTTTTAATTTGATATAACCCACCTCAGTGACCGAATGGTTTAAGGCGTCACTCTCGTTTAAGACTAGCCTGCTAATGACGGGGAGATTAGGGTTCGAATACCAGTCGGGTCTATTCAGGGTAGTTTTTCCTAAATATTTTCCCACTCTCCTTCCCTGCGAATGCGGGTATATTTAATCAAGAATGCTTCCTTCCTCATCCCTACCTCATTAGTATGTGTATAACCTGAATAGGTAGTAAGAAGTGAATATATATATAAAAAATAGTTCCCACATCGTTGGTCACGCGGTCTTTGGAGGCAAGCTCGCAATAGTCTTGAATCACCTGGCAACGGGGAAGTCGAGGTTAAAACCTTGGCCAGGTGCACTGGGGATTGGATTTTTCAACCTCTCTCCACGCAAATCTAGGTGCAACTTTCTCTAAACCCTACCTTCCTTGTCAGTATACATATGGAAGACATCATCATCATCATCGTCACGAACTGTTTCCAGCCTATGGCCGGGTCAGTTTAGTAAAATGCCTCAGTCTTCCTCTGTCCTTCCACCATTCTTCCTCCTGCACTCTTCTCCTCTCACTTTCACACTTGCTGCTATCTGTTTCTCCCATCTGTTCCTTGGTCTCCCTTGCAGTCTCTTCCTTACATATTTCAAATCCATAAATCTTGTTGGAATCCTCTCCCCTTCCATCCTCATCACATGTCCATACCATCTCAGTCTTGCTTCCTCTACTATCTCATGTACTCCAACATCCTCATTACATGACCATACCATCAGGGGGTTAAAGGGCCTCCTGATGAGATTAATTGCCACTTCCGGTTAGGGGCGCCTTTTACGAGCTGTTGCCATCTGTTGAGATAAACACAAAACCATAGTATAATGTAAGGGGGGAGGGGTAAGGGTTATATCTTTTAAGATGTTCGTATTTGGATATGCAGGAACACATTTCGTTCTTTACTCTCTCGTAACCTCACGAAGATATGAAGTATTCATCATTATCATTATCATCATGAACTGTTTCCAGCCTAATCTCCCTCTGTCCTCCCACAATTCTTCCTCCTGCACTCTCCTCTCACTTGCATCTCTTCCTTGGTCTCCCTTGCAGTATCATCCTTACATACTTCGTATCCATTAATCTTCTTGGAATCCTCTCCCCTTCCATCCTCATTACGTGTCCATACCATCTCATCCTAGCTTCCTCTACTATCTCATGTACTCTGACATACTCATTACATGTTCATACCATCTCAGTCTTGCTTCCTCTACTATCTAATTTACCCCAACTCTAGACTTTACATCTTCATTCCTAATCCTCTCTCTTCTGGTTACAGCTAACATGCTCCTCAATAACTTCATTCCTATGGCCTCCACTTTCCTCGTTTCTCTTACATCCAAAGTCCAAGTTTCCGCCGGATACGTAACTATGGGTATGAAGTATTGTGATCGCCAAAAAAACTCGAATTCGAGAATTTGTTGGATGTGGAAATTTCATGACCTCCTGAATCTGAAAAAGTTGTTTTCGCAGTGCCGACCGTCTGTCTCTTTTGGCCAAGAGCCGAAATGCATTTGATAAAAATATAATCAATTTAGTTCACTCTGGCTGGAACTACAACCAAACGGTCGTAGACAGGGCTGCCAGGTATAAGTAACATCGTAAAATTTATTTGAGGGTATTTAGTGATAGCTGATTTTTGAGAATTTGGAGTTTAAATAATATGAGAAAATTCGCATAATTCGGTCGTGCCATTTATTTTAAAAGGTTGTATGCGCACTTTTGAATAAAAATTTGTTTTTTTACACACTACCAGGGTTGAAAAAAATAGGTTATTTAAAAAAAACAGTCGGGTTATATTGGGCTTTATTGGTTTTTTTGTGGTTTAATTAAATATATTATGTTTTCTGATTAAACCAATAATTCAAATATAGCCATTATAATTTTTAATATAGTGAGGAAAGAAGTATTAAGAGACATAATAAAGGAAAAGAATAATGTAACAATGTAATTCTTGGCAACAATACTGTATAAGCTAGCAGGTTGATAAAAAAAACTGGCAAGCCAGCTGCAGAATTGGTTTGTTTTCTTTACTTAAAGATAAAAGGTAAGAACTTTTGTTACCTCATTTGCTTCTTTGACAAAGTATTATTTCTAGGGCCTAGCATTAATACGGTGTAGGTAGCTTAAAATTATATTATCCCAAGTGAGTTGATAGTTGAACATATTATGTTGTTCAACCAATTAAAACATATTTTATAGCTTGGTATATTGTATAAAATGTGTAATTTAAAAACTTGTGTATAACACCATACACAAATCATTGTATTATTATTGGGTTTGAACCAAAGGGTTTTCACAGAATGACTAACCATTTTCAAAAATTAGACGAGTGATTGCTTTGTATGCAAAATATAATAAGTGTTTGGTTTTTTGAAGTGTTCTTTTTTTAAATAAAATGCAGGTGGTTGTTTTGGGGGCTGGGCAAAATTATAACAACCCTGCACACTACACCCAATATCATCGCCGAGGTGACTGCAGGTCATATGGAGAAAAGTTTTATCCCTGCTATCTCTCAGTTAACTGTTGCCAAATCTCCCCGCTCTCAGTTATGTCTGAAGGTGGTGTGCTGAGGTAAGAAGGACCTATACTACATTCACGGTATGAATTACTCTCTGAAAGTTCTTTTTTCCTACCAATATCCTACTATATAATAGATTTCTGGTAGGGAAAAAGGCCTTTCAGAAAACAATTCCTACGGTGAATGGACTTTACTGGCAACCTCGACTAACCAGCGTTGCCAAACTTGTCTTATATTCAAGGGTAGTTTGCCTACACGAAAAAAACAGGAGGCATACAGTTCCCTCCTAGATGGAATCCAGTGTAATAATAATAATAATAATAATAATAATAATAATTTGATAAGCCCATTTCCGCTAAATTACGAGTAAACGACTGAACAGATTTTAACAAACCTCTTTTGACGTTAAGAGGTCTTTTAAACGACCCCTCTACCAGCTCTCTATTTGTTTGTCTCAGCATAAGACATAAGTAAGAATTGAGTTAATATTTATTACCTCCAAACAAAGATAAATATTGTAGTTACCGCTACACAATCATAATTAAATGAATTATTGTTTACATGGATTTGTAAACAAATAATGACTGTACAGATGGGCCACTGTTCACTCAGCAGTAAAGCTGAAAATTACACAAGAAATTCGGGTTTTCCTCATAAGCTACTATTTTTGCCAACATCCTGGGTCATTGACCTTTAAAATTAATATTATTTCGTCAAAATCGGTTCAGCAGTTTTATCATAATTGTATTTACCCGAAATGGGTTTATAAAACTATAGATATTAGGTTATCTAGTACCAATATTTATAAAACAACACACAAAAATGATCAATTTCTGCCACGATTTTTATTTTTTATTTTTATTTAAAAGGATTCTTCCGTTGGACATTGGATTGTAAATGAAAGCCGACTCGTAGACCAGTCAACGCTTGCTCTCCCTTGTAAGCTCACTAGAAAGACCAGTCAACGCTTGCTCTCCCTTCTGAGCTCACTATAGAGACCAGTAAACGCTTGCTATCCCTTGTAAGCTCACTATAGAGGACAGTAACGCTTATGGTTATGCTAGCAATCGATTGTATCGACCTTGAGTAAACAAAAGGTCACGTGGTCTGCAACGCGGGTTTATCACGACATTCCGATCAGGGGAGAACAAATCCTGCTGTATTGACATATTTTCATGGACCTTGGTTCGCGCCTGATGCATACACCTGCTAAGCCTAAGCGCTAGTAATAATAGCCCCCGACGGAATCCTCCGGTAAGGGTCGCCCATTTCACGGTCCACGTTGGGCTATACAGGGCTAATTGTGGTTTCATCCATCAAGACCTCAACATATCAACAGATCAGTTACAATCTTGTCAACGACAACTTAGCTAGGGCGGTATCGTATCCGACTACATACCTGCACGACCGAAAATTTGATCGTTCATGAAATGTGGGTTTCTTCTTTGTCAGCGATGTCTTTACGGCTGGTGTCTGGATGTTGTGATTGTCCTAGATTTTAGCTAGTTTATAGGTCGTGTGCTGTTATAACCAGTCAGTCCCGACAAACCCTCTAACGGTGGAGTTTGTTGTTTACTGGAATGAGCACAAAACTATGCTCTCTCTCTCTCTCTCTCTCTCTCTCTCTCTATATATATATATATATATATATATATATATATATATATAAGTCATTTAACAAATACCTTAATTAAAAAGTATATATATCAAATTCATTTAACAAATACCTGAATTAAAAAGTATATATATATATATATAAGTCATTTAACAAATACCTGAATTAAAATATATATATATATATATATATACTTGTAAACATTTCTGTTGATCATTAAGAGCTAAAACCCGCCTCGGTGGCGTAGTTGGCTAACGCGCTTGTCGTGTTGAGCTCGACTGCTGAGGACAGGGAGACCGAGGTTCGAATCTCGGTCGGGTGAACTGGGGGTGGTTTTTCCTAAATGGTTTTCCACTCTCCCTCCACGCAAATGCGGGTTCACTTCCTCTAATTCAACCTTCCCAATTCCTAACCTATTAGCGTAGTTAGTACTTAAAGTGTATAAGCCGAACGGGTAGTAAGACGTGGTGCTAAATATTATTATTATTATTATTATTATTATTATTATTATTATTATTATTATTAAGAGCTAAATCCCCGGAAAACGAAAGGTAACTATTATAGGAGCTTGGAATGTTGGGATTATGAATGTTGAATTTAGAGGAAGAGTACCCGCATTTGCGTGGAGGTAACGTAGACAATTATTTAGTTAATTCACCCGTGCGGGATTCGAACTCCAATCTCCCCATTGACTGCAGTCCAATCTATTACGAGAGTTACGCGTCAGGTCAATGGTTTGTTTCCAAACTGTTGCAGGGTTTAACCACAATTTTCTGTTTTTCTCCGAGACCATCGCGACAACTTACAAGCAATCGAATCATAGTTTCTAAATTACTATTTTCACTGAGTCTTACTACACGTCCGGGCTCTCGACATTTAATTACACAGACGAGGTAGGTAGATATGAGATGAAGTGTATCCTCCTTGCATGGAGAGAGAGGAAATATCACCTCCATTACACCTGGCCAGAATTCAAATACCGACTTTGACGTCACAGAAAAATCTCGGACAGCCTTTGTTGTGCTTCAAAACATAAGATAAATGTTATTCTTTTCTCTATACTTTAAACAAACAGAAGATAAAAAAAAAGTCCTTGTTTTATTGCTCACGAACAGGTTTTTAATTAATTAAAACCTTTTAATAAAAATTGTAAAATTGCTGCTTCGAGGTGCATACGTTCTGATTTTAAAGTGCCAGACCTCTGCGTACGGCAGATAACGCGCGAATCTCCTTCATGACAGATTTTTGGAAGTTACCCTAACGGAGTCAGTAAACTAAGTAAGCGAGAAAATATCATTGTGGGATGGACATGATATAATTATTCCTTTTACCAAATGCTTAAAATTTGTTATAACAGGTCAAACAAAGTCTTTATTGAATTAGAGATACTTTTTAGAAATTTTTACGAATCTCAAATACCAGCGGATTATAGCATCCCATCCCTAATACAAAGTTAAAATCCCAACCATCAATGCCTTCCCGCCCATAACACGCTCCGACCCCAAATGGGGTCACGACCCCCAGGTTGTAAACAGCTGCTTCCGAGCATGCGACCACCGAGGAGGGTTATACCATGTTTACGGTGGATGTTATCTATGAATGTCATAATCAGCAAGTCCCGTAACACAAGAGGAAAAGAGAGGGGGCAGAGGGGTTCAAAATAACCAGCCCTAGGTGTTGACTGTCCCTTATCAGTCATCCAGGTAACGGAGCATAGCGGCCATGCGGGTCTGAAGACGGACCGCCAATGCAGAGCAAACAAACACATTTAGAGCTGACAACAATGACTGAAACAATTCCACCATTATCAATATATGGTTTTACACAGAGCTGGGGAGTTGGAGTCAGTAAAAATATGCAGAGTTCAAATTAAACTTACACTTACCATTATAATAATATATGTTAACTCTATCATTTTAATTGTATACTTTTTTTTAAATTCTTTACGACCAATATTTGTAAATGGATTGACAAATTTATTTAACTATACAATCACAATGACAAACAAGCTTCCCATGAAGTCATCTGTATTGGAACCTTTTAATGGAGTAAATCTGTTATTAGATATTATTAATTAATTAATGTACTTTAGCCATTTCTGAAGGAGTCGGATATTAGATCAATAAAGGCGTCTGAGTTGGACACTAGAAAAACAGAGGAGTTCAATTGGGCAGTAGTAAAACAGAGGAGTTCAATTGGGAAGTAGTAAAATAGAGGAGTTCAATTGGGAAGTAGTAAAATAGAGGAGTTCAATTGGGAAGTAGTAAAATAGAGGAGTTCAATTGGGAAGTAGTAAAATAGAGGAGTTCAATTGGGAAGTAGTAAAATAGAGGAGTTCAATTGGGCAGTAGTAAAATAGAGGAGTCACAGTCGAAGGCTTGGCGTACCGACTCCACAACCATGCCTTTTACAAGCATTGTGATATGCTTGTTGCTGAGTGAGACTGTACCATGCAGCTTCCAACTTCCTCCGCTTGACTACCTTAACTCTAGAAAAGACACAGCACCCAACCCCTGGCCGTTAATTCATCAATGTGAAAAGGAAAACAGTATCGCATCTATGATACATTTTTGTGCCACTTGTCACTTATTAATGTCAATATTATAAACTAGGAGGGTGTGTCAGCAAATTGACAAAAATACTGAAAATAGGACAGCTAGTGGTGTTATTCATGAGGCCACCACGAGGGAAGATGGTCATGAGGCCACCAAGAGGGAAGATGGTCCTGAGGCCACCACGAGGGAAGATGGTCATGAGGCCACCAAGAGGGAAGACGGTCCTGAGGCCACCACGAGGGAAGACGGTCCTGAGGCCACCACGAGGGAAGATGGTCCTGAGGCCACCACGAGGGAAGACGGTCATGAGGCCACCACGAGGGAAGATGGTCCTGAGGCCACCAAGAGGGAAGACGGTCATGAGGCCACCACGAGGGAAGACGGTCCTGAGGCCACCACGAGGGAAGATGGTCCTGAGGCCACCACGAGGGAAGATGGTCCTGAGGCCACCACGAGGGAAGATGGTCCTGAGGCCACCACGAGGGAAGATGGTCCTGAGGCCACCACGAGGGAAGATGGTCCTGAGGCCACCACGAGGGAAGATGGTCCTGAGGCCACCACGAGGGAAGATGGTCCTGAGGCCACCACGAGGGAAGATGGTCCTGAGGCCACCACGAGGGAAGATGGTCCTGAGGCCACCACGAGGGAAGATGGTCCTGAGGCCACCACGAGGGAAGATGGTCCTGAGGCCACCACGAGGGAAGATGGTCCTGAGGCCACCACGAGGGAAGATGGTCCTGAGGCCACCACGAGGGAAGATGGTCCTGAGGCCACCACGAGGGAAGATGGTCCTGAGGCCACCACGAGGGAAGATGGTCCTGAGGCCACCACGAGGGAAGATGGTCCTGAGGCCACCACGAGGGAAGATGGTCCTGAGGCCACCACGAGGGAAGATGGTCCTGAGGCCACCACGAGGGAAGATGGTCCTGAGGCCACCACGAGGGAAGATGGTCCTGAGGCCACCACGAGGGAAGATGGTCCTGAGGCCACCACGAGGGAAGATGGTCCTGAGGCCACCACGAGGGAAGATGGTCCTGAGGCCACCACGAGGGAAGATGGTCCTGAGGCCACCACGAGGGAAGATGGTCCTGAGGCCACCACGAGGGAAGATGGTCCTGAGGCCACCACGAGGGAAGATGGTCCTGAGGCCACCACGAGGGAAGATGGTCCTGAGGCCACCACGAGGGAAGATGGTCCTGAGGCCACCACGAGGGAAGATGGTCCTGAGGCCACCACGAGGGAAGATGGTCCTGAGGCCACCACGAGGGAAGATGGTCCTGAGGCCACCACGAGGGAAGATGGTCCTGAGGCCACCACGAGGGAAGATGGTCCTGAGGCCACCACGAGGGAAGATGGTCATGAGGCCACCACGAGGGAAGACGGTCCTGAGGCCACCACGAGGGAAGACGGTCCTGAGGCCACCACGAGGGAAGATGGTCATGAGGCCACCACGAGGGAAGATGGTCCTGAGGCCACCACGAGGGAAGACGGTCCTGAGGCCACCACGAGGGAAGATGGTCCTGAGGCCACCACGAGGGAAGATGGTCCTGAGGCCACCAAGAGGGAAGACACTCCTGAGGCCACCACGAGGTTCACGCACTCCCGGAGGTCAATGACAACACATTACACACCCAACAAGTCTTGATCCTTCAAACACGCAACTCGTACTTTCTCCGAGATCCGCCCGCCCGGTTTCAAGGACAACTTCTTTCCCATACCCCTCTTCATGAAAAAACAGTAGTCGGAGGAGGGGGCCGATATCTGTCAATTGGTTTTCTAGGTGATCTAAACGAGGGTAAACGACAGTTGCCGGCATTAGCTCTAGTCCTCGCCAAAATGTTTGACCCTGATGCGGAGGGTCAAGGTTCGGATCTCCCGACAGTCCCGAGAGGTCAAGGTCAGTGCGGTCCAATCCGCAGCCGGTTGTTTTCTGACCTGCTGATCTATACGAGTTATTAAATAAGTAATAGTAAAAGGCGTTATATAATGTTAAGTGTCCACCATTCATGCCACGCGGAGGGAGACATATTTGTAATGACATGGTCTCACTCACTACCTCATGAGAAGATAGGGCATCATGGATTTTTGTTACCACTATTGTATGTTGATATTATACTGATTAGGTTGATGTGATTTATTATCAGGCTATAATTTTAATTACTTATATAAATGTAATGAATTATTTCACTTCTTAGTGAACTGGGAAGATTAAAATGGGATCTGCTCAAGATGTATCCAATCTAGTGACCAGTGCGGAATGATTACGGTCCCGTTTCAGATTAGGTGATTGATTAAAAAATATGTTTTCTCTCGACAAACGCAAGTCCTGCCTGACCTATCGGTGACTTAAGCGAATGTCGCCAACTCCACTGGCCAACAGGGGTGGTTTTCGAAGACCAAGAATATTCTAGTAACGAGTTGCATTCGCCCCTTGTCCTTGGAGATTTTGCCTGGGTGGCCGATAGGGAGACACACAAGGATGTTGTTTGTACACCCTACCAGAGTCGATCTCTAACTATTCTTTCACGTGAGTCCTGGCGGCACACAGAACGCGCCAGTTGGCGACACTATGGCCTATGGGGGACTCGGACATGCGCATGCGTTTGTGTTTTGTTCTCTATTCGACCGCGAATTTAGCATTCGTGTAAGAAACGACAAGATTATCACCGTTTGATCAATTCTCTGATTCTGTCGAAGACAGGGAGATTGGAATTCAAACCCGGACGGGTGCACTAATGTTTTCCCCCCTAAATGGTTTTGACACTCTCCCTACACGCAAATTCGGGTGCACTTACACCTAAATCCAACCTTTCTAATCCCTAACACGTTAGTGTATTTAGTATATAGGCGTGTAATCCAATCGGGTAGTAAGACACGGTGCTATTATCTCCTCATATTTATTCTTAGATATTAATATCGAGTGATAAACAATAACATAAGTCTAGAATATCACGGCGCACCTTTTAAGAACCAATGGCCTACTGGTTCTCTGCCTTGAAAAAAAAAACCACTTACCGTCTTCTGTTGGCCACCGCATCTTACTACCCGCTCCAGATGTACGCATAAGTACTAATTACTCCATTGTGTTAGGGATGAGGAAGACTGAATTTAGAAGAGATGTACCCGCATTTGCGTAGCGGGAGAGTGGAAAGTCGCTTAGGAAAATACTCGGTACACCCGATCGAGATTCGAACCCCGATCTCCCCATCTTAGGCGGTCCAGTCAAGTCATGTCACCTGCAGCTGTCACTTCTGATTGATATTACCGTGTAAATAAAATAAAACTAATAATTTAGTCAAAGGTTATCGATGTTGGCCACAAAGAAAAAAGTGTTTGTATTTTCCAGAAGGTCACATCCAAAATGGATCTCTTCTCACCCACTCTTCTTAGGACTTGTTCATTTGTCCCCCTGTTTGTCCACCTGATCTTCTCAAGTCTTCTTTATCTCCATATTCCAAAACTCTACTAGTATTTCTTTTCTATCTTCCTAAGAGTCCAAGTCTCTGCTCCATACAGTGTATTTCTCCTAATGTAGCATTTCATCAGTTTCTTCCTCAGTTCCAAACTCAACTCGCTGGTCAGCAGTGACCTCTTCTTGTTGAAAGCTTCCTTGGTCATAGCGATACTCAACCTAATTTCCTTGGTGCTGTAGACATCCTTTGTCAGCAGAATTCCCAGGTACTCGAACTGTTCAATGTTTTCCAACTTCTGGTTTCCAATTTTAATTTTCAGCGGCTCTTCATTTATTTGAAATCACCTTCACTTTAATCTAATCATAGGGCGATAATAATTCACTGTAAACGTAAGTGTTTGAAGAGAAGGCCAGACTGGAGCGAGCGCTCGAGCCGGTACAGTCTAGTTTACAGGCGCTAGACAATATTATTGTATGTTGGTTCATTGAATGCTGGGGAAACTTCTCAATTTGACATTTTTATTGTTATCGATAGGTTTGGTACACTTGTTACTAACGGCCTGATTTAATTGGTAAGATCATAAACAATAACTATATATATGTATAAAACTAACATGTTAAAATACTTCAATATTATAACCAAAGTAGTCCTTTACAAATAAGAATCACCATTAGCGTGGAGAGAGGATGAGAAAACCACAACAATAAATCACTTGTCAAAAACCACTCTCAGTTCACTGAGCCAAGATTCGAACCTTTGCCTCCTTGTCAACAACTATCAACTATCTGCTAATCGCTCGTCAGTCCGAAACACTCGCTCTAACAGAAATAAGTCTGGTATCAACATGTGTTGTATGGAGCGAGTTAGTTAGGGGGAAAGCCGGGGTTTAATACCCCTTCACACCGCTCTGTGACAAACACCAATGAGCTCCATTGAAGCACGGAGAACGGACCACTTGCCCGCAGTACGGAACTATTAGCATAATTATCACCTAAACATTGACACCGGAACGAGGGGGCAATGACCAATAAAGAGGGG
>CABFVZ010002224.1:16681-35129 GCA_902151445.1 Timema monikensis
GGGGGAAGGGATAGGGGATCCCTAAGAAATGTATCAACACTTTTATTTTCTCCACGGCGTTTCAGTGTATAAGTCATTCACGAGCTAAGTTTACCTGGATGACAGCATGAAATGTTACTAGAAGTAATTCCTTATCACTACGCCAACAGATGACATCTATCACTTTGGATAACTGTAATGAAAACAGATGGTAATATATTAATGTGATAGTTAACCACAGTAATTTAGGCCAATACTATTTATATATTTATTTGAGGACAGACACAAAGTTTATTTATCGTTTTACTACACTTAAAAAAATATTAACACCACTTTCACAAAAACTTTTAACGAACATAGCTTCAAAATGGCAACCGGCGAATCTAAACCATATGGTTGAACATGACAGTAAACAAGTTTTTTACAATGATGCAGACACGCAGTTGATGCAAATATTTTATTCAATTAAATATTTCAAAATACGATAAAATAATCATAAAATCATTTAATGTATGTGAAAAAAATGACAACAATTTTCTCTTTTCCAGGTAAATACGATGCCTGTATTAAAAGGTATTGATGTGTGCACTATATTACACAAAATCAATAACGTTCCAAAACGAAGACTAAGTACTTTTAATTATGTTTAAAATATTGTTTCGAGTTGGATAAAAAGAAATTATTTAAAAAAATGAAATAGTATGAGTAATTAAAGATCTTTACATTTATAACAAAACTGTGATCTTTTACAAGTGTTGGCAACCCAAAACCTAAACATATGATTTTCGAACTGACATCCAGGTAAAAACCTATCGTGAACGGAATATACGTTAGGGTAGAATGTCTATCTTATTCCTACCCTAACCGACCCCGTGGTGTCGTGGCCAGTGCACCCGGATACGAGTCTAGAGGTCCCGGGTTCGATGCCCGTCTGGTACCTTGGGTATATTTCCCTATAGGGGAAATATACCAAAGGTCACCAGCGTTTGGTTGATTAGGATTAAGGTGGGATAGAAAGGGGCACTAGAAAAGGCAAGGGTTTTTGCAATTTTTATAGCGAATCATTCCTAGGCCAAAATTAATCAAATATTGCTCTAGTAGAAATTTAGAGTTCAATTTTCTTCACGCGGTGATATCAACAGTTGTTGAATATCTATCAGGGATGTCCTGGAATTGAATGACAACATTTTATCTTCATTTAAAAAGCTTGCCATCTAATGCCGCTATGCTCGTGACAGATATTCAACAATTGTTGATACCACCTTGTGAAGAAAATTAAACTCTAAATTTCTACTGGAGCAATATTTGATTTATTTTGGCCAAAAAAAGTTTTGCTATAAAAATTGCAAAAACCCTTGCCTTTTCTAGTGTCCCTTTCTATCCCACCTTAAGCTAGGTAAGTGTTTCCACTGATTCCACACCCTCATAATCACTATCACCATCATATTCACTATCACCTAATCTCATCGGGACATAGAAAGAGCCTTCATGAAAGGATGTACTATTATAACATTCGGACGTCCCCTGGACAGCGGTACATTAGTACCTGATAATATTTCCACGTACAGGGCTACGAATGATGTAACCCAGACACACTATGTATGTGTATATATATATATATACATAATATACAAATGTATAAGCATATATATATATATATATATATGATGTAACCCAGACACACTATGTATGTATATTATGTGTGTGTAAATAAGTGGATATCCCGGACGGGTAGTAAGACAAAATATAAGAGTATTTAATTTTTGTTTTGCCGGTTAAAAAGCAGGAAGCGCAGTAACAATCCTAACCACAGCCGAGGTCGACGTTAATTACGATGTTATCTCACGACGCAGTTTGCGACCGCGGAGGAAATGAGACCGGAAACATCCAGTGGTTGGGTGGTCGGGGAGAGGGCCCTGGTTTATTTTTACAATTAATATTAACAATTGCATTTTGGTCATAGCCATTGCGTCATCAATAACGCATGACTAGTAGTAAATAGTGCATAATCCATAAGAAAATTCAAAGGTTTACAATGAAACGTATCGCATAGAGCCTAGGTCGCCCATGTGGGTTTTCTAAATGGGGGCGCGGAATGGAGTCCCATCTGCCGGGGGTGTGGCACCCTCCCACCCTCCTCAGAAAAGTTCATGAATTAACTTTGTGGCAGGGGATTTTAGAGCATCTGAACATTTATATTAGCTAAATATATGAGTTTCAAGAGAATTTTAGCACACACAAATATATATATAAAATTTACCAAAAATAGAATTTAATTGAAACTATACCCTTTGAAAATAAACGTAATATTTTCCACAAGTTTATTGAACAGAACAAAATTAAAAGGAATCTGTGAAGAGGGAATGGGAGGAAATCTACATTTTTACATGTTTAATAGGATATTGATGATTCAAAGTTGTTGTTATTAGTGAATTGCAGCCGAATAACAAATACACTATTTGATTCTTTCATAAAAATTAACAACAAATATATTAAATATCACAGAGTGATGGAGGGGGGGCCTGGAACCCCCGTTAGCACCCATGTTGATAAAGTCTTATTTAATTGTATGTTATTGATATAAAGTGAACTAACCTATTTATTAATAGAAAAGAGTTGGGGCACATTTATTGATTACTAGCCGGTCTGTTGAAATAACGGTTCAACTGTAACCTCTCTCCATATTCTATCAATGTAATTAGAAAATTAATTTTTTTATTACTACCCGTTCGGTTTGTACGCATATATATTCATTACGGATTCGGCTTAGGCTGTCGAAGACGGGGAGATCAGGGTTTGATCCCAGTCGGGTGGTTTTTTAAACGGTTTTCCACTCTCTTGCTCTCCATACAAGTGCGGGTACATTTAATCTAAATTCAACCTTCATCATCCCCAACACATTAGAGTAATTAACACATAAAGGTACAAACCGAACGGGCAGTAAAATGCGGTGTTAAAAAAATGTGCTAGAGACGAGAAAGGTTGAATTTATAGGAAGTGTATCCGTATTTGCGTGGAGGGAGAGTGTAAAACAATTTAGAGAACAACCCTTAGTAGTCATCTAATCAAGATTCAAACCCCAGTCTCCCCGTCATCAGCAGTCCAGTCTATTACAAGTGTGGCGCCATAGACCATACGACCACCGAAGCGTGTGAAATTCAATTAATCCAGTTCGAATATATTATTATTATTATCCTTAATTTAAAAAAAGCTTTTAAAAAAACATTTTAAATATGTTGGGGCACATTTTTGGTTGTAAGCTTTCATTGGAAAAACAATATTTGGTAAAAATCTGTTGGGATGAACTTTGAACTCATTTTCATTGCCAAAAGGAATAGCTCGGCGAGTTTAAAAATATATTAATCTAATTGCAAGAGTTTGTTTCTGAGAAAACCAGAATAGTTTCCTTAAACTCAAAGATATTTGTTTCTGAGAAAGATAAGTCCGGTTATTAGTTTTCCAGGGAAATAAAGACCACGGCTCTATCGAAAACAAGAGTTTTGTTTACCACACATAGTAGTAATAGTTTATTAAACGTTAAAACATCATTTTATACGTCCTATTTATGTTTGAGTATTACTTAAACGGCTTAGCGACACAAATAATAACTCAACTTTATTTATTTTAGGTATTTAACGTGCACTTTCTGAACAAACTAATTATATCAGCATACGAGAATTTCTATGAGCGAGTGAGAAAGGACCTACTAATTTTACGGTAAATGTATTTTCACATACCGTCCAGGGTTCTTTTACAACCCACAATCGAACGAGGACAGACGACTTTGCTTCTTATCCGAAGTAAGTTGTGCAACGTATTTTCTATCGCACAAGAAAAAAAACCGTCGACGCCTTAGACCGTTCGAACCCCAATGCGGGTATTACTAGAACTGCTTTAATTTATATTCGTACGTCAAGTCATTTTGGACAAATAGCAGCAATACCAATTGAACAATAACAATATTATGTCAATGTAAACAACCAAACATTACGTTTTTATCGTTCAAGTCTAGTAACATAACCACCATTGTACAAAAATTACATTATAAATAATATTCGATTCTATGCTTTCTGTAGGTAAAATACTAGGTAATGTGATAGTTGCGTCTGTGTCACCTTAAGAGCTCTTCAATTAACTAACACCTGCTTCGGTGGACGCATGGTCTAAGTCACTATTCTCGCAGTAGAATAGACGGTCGATGACGGAGAGATCGAGGTTCGAATCTAGGTCAGGTGTACTGAAGGTGGTTTTTCACTTTCCTCTGTGCAAATATGGGTACACATTTTCAAAATATAACTTTCCTAATACTTAAAAACCATTGGCATAATAGTTAGACAGGGCATTAAAAAATAATTAACTAACGAATTTACCCGCTTCCGTGAACGAATTGTTTAAAGGCGTTACTTTCTCGATGGGCCTACACTGGATTGCTGGTCGGGGGCTCCAGTCCCGGGGGGGGAGAGGGGGGGAGGTAGCTGAGTTTTTTCCTAACTAGTCTCTTACTCCTCCCACCACGCAAATGCAGATACACTTCCTTTGAACTCGACTTTCCTTATCCCTAGCACACAAGCGTATAACCAGAGTGGGTAGTAAGACGCAACTGCCGGTCCCCGCGTGTTTCCGTATGGTCACCGGCCGGCAGCCGAGGTGCACGACCCCGACAGACGTCCGCTGGATAGAGAACATTCTCGAACCGGCGTGGCAAGAGATTCGCGCCCTTGCTACCTTACCGGACAGATGAGGTGTGCACATTTTGAAAACGTATTCACGCTAATACTTGCATGTGTGGGTTTAATAACATGTAAAGATGGCATGCCGACAATGTAATATACCTTTCTCAAGACACTCTATTAGAATTTAAACCCTTATATTTTATCTGTTGTCAGTTATCTACCCTTATTTGAATTGTTCTCCCAAACAACACCTATACACTGTTGTTTATAATGTAAGACACTTCCAGTATTTCAATTTTGAAAGAAATCGTTAGAGTAATGTTCGATAAATTCATAATTTTCAAAATTTAGACTACACATACATTAAGACGCCTTTCTCTTACGGAGTATGCAAGAAATTGTGCATACAGCTAACAAAACAACAACAACTCCGTACTTAAAGCATCCTCTAACTTTATCCACACTTCCCTATCCTCGCATACTCCCTTCTATTCAGCAACATCCTTATACCGAGTCATACATGCTCTTTTATTCTTAAAGCTCTTAATGTTTCTCTTTTCCACACATTCGTCTACAACATTTAGCCACGTGTTACGTCATAAATAAACATCACTTAATTTGATAGCCGCAAAAAGAATTGTTGTTTATCCTCTAAATTCATCAAAACATACCGACCGTAGCCCCAGGAGATGAAATGGACAAGACATGGACACTAATACATTTTTAAAAGATGCTCTTTTTTACGAGTTCGTGAAGAGCATAAAACGTCAATCTCAAGATAGTTTTTTTACAGCCTCAATACATTATCTATATGAGAAAAAAAAGATAAGAGGGCAACTATTTAAGTAAGAGGGTTTCAACTTTTTTTGCGGCCCAGGAAGTTTCTGTGAAAGTAATATACAGTGATAAAATTTATGTTTTTAGTCGAGAATCGAATTTTTTTGACTTGCGTGGGAAAATATCCATGAAAGTTCCAACTGAGGTTCATGTTTAAATTTTTCCCTACATCTTCTGTAATATAGTGACGTATCAAAAATTTTAGTCGAGACATTCGTTTAAATTACCACTTATTATTTCATTCACAATTAATTGGCTGTTCACAAAAACTATCCGATTATGATGCGGCCCGGCATTGGGCTCGTGGATTCTAGTGTGCCCCGCCAGCACTTATTAGATGGAAGCCCCTGATTTAAAAAGTTGCACCCTCAACCACCTGGAGGTTCTCCACTAACCGAGATCCGGCCAACACCTGGACAGTTCATCGTCGTCATCCTCTTCCTGAATGATACCCAGGTCAGACATGTCTAGGACACAGTGGCCAGAGTCGAACCCCGGGCGCGCCATGCCGGGCATAACACCGGGCGGCGGAGGATTGAAACCGACACAACACGACACTAGCGCCTGAAGAGGTAACTTACTACTGAGCCATCGTGGCTTCTTGCCTCATGGTTTGTCTTCCCCTCACGCCCCTGAGCAACAGGAAAGGGGAGGAGGGGCGTGACAATACCTTCCGTCCCATCACAGAGTGTATGGTCATGTGCAACATTACCTTCTCTCATCACAGAGTGTACGGTCATGTGCAATATTACCTTCTCTCATCACAGAGTGTACAGTCATGTGCAACATTACCTTCTCTCATCACAGAGTGTACGGTCATGTGCAACATTACCTTCTCTCATCACAGAGTGTACGGTCATGTGCAATATTACCTTCTCTCATCACAGAGTGTACGGTCATGTGCAACATTACCTTCTCTCTCATCACAGAGTGTACGGTCATGTGCAACATTACCTTTCTCATCACAGAGTGTACAGTCATGTGCAACATTACCTTCTCTCATCACAGAGTGTACGGTCATGTGCAATATTACCTTCTCTCATCACAGAGTGTACGGTCATGTGCAACATTACCTTCTCTCTCATCACAGAGTGTACGGTCATGTGCAACATTACCTTCTCTCTCATCACAGAGTGTACGGTAATGTGCAACATTACCTTCTCTCTCATCACAGAGTGTACGGTCATGTGCAACATTACCTTTCTCATCACAGAGTGTATGGTCATGTGCAACATTACCTTCTCTCATCACAGAATGTACAGTCATGTGCAACATTACCTTCTCTCATCACAGAGTGTATACTCATGTGCAACATTACTTCTTTCATTGCAGAGTGTACACTCATGTGCAATATTACCTTCTCTCAACACCCAGTGTACGGTCATGTGCAACATTACCTTCTCTCATCACATAGTGTACGGTCATGTGCAACATTACCTTCTCTCATCACAGAGTGTACAGTCATGTGCAACATTACCTTCTCTCATCACAGAGTGTACGGTCATGTACAACATTACCTTATCTCATCACAGAGTGTATGGTCATGTGCAACATTACCTTTCTCATCACAGAGTGTACGGTCATGTGCAACATTACATTCTCTCAACACAGAGTGTATGGTCATGTGCAACATTACCTTCTCTCAACACAGAGTGTATGGTCATGTGCAACATTACCTTCTCTCTCATCACAGAGTGTACGGTCATGTGCAACATTACCTTTCTCATCACAGAGTGTACAGTCATGTGCAACATTACCTTCTCTCATCACAGAGTGTACGGTCATGTGCAACATTACCTTCTCTCATTACAAAGTGTACAGTCATGTGCAACATTACCTTCTCTCATTACAGAGTGTACAGTCATGTGCAACATTACCTTCTCTCATCACAAAGTGTATGGTCATGTGCAACATAACTTCTTTCATTGAAGAGTGTACAGTCATGTGCAATATTACCTTCTCTCAACAACCAGTGTACGGTCATGTGCAACATTACCTTCTCTCATCACATAGTGTACGGTCATGTGCAACATTACCTTCTCTCATCACAGAGTGTACAGTCATGTGCAACATTACCTTCTCTCATCACAGAGTGTACGGTCATGTACAACATTACCTTATCTCATCACAGAGTGTACAGTCATGTGCAACATTACCTTCTCTCATCACAGAGTGTACAGTCATGTGCAACATTACCTTCTCTCATTACAGAGTGTACAGTCATGTGCAACATTACCTTCTCTCATTACAGAGTGTATACTCATGTGCAACATTACTTCTTTCATCACAGAGTGTACAGTCATGTGCAGCATTAACTTCTCTCATCACAGGGTGTATATTCATGTGCAACATTACCTTATCTCATCACAGAGTGTACGGTCATGTGCAACATTACCTTCTCTCATTACAAAGTGTACAGTCATGTGCAACATTACCTTCTCTCATCACAGAGTGTACGGTCATTTGCAACATTAACTTCTCTCATCACAGAGTGTATACTCATGTGCAACATTACCTTCTCTCATCACAGAGTGTATACTCATGTGCAACAATACCTTCTTTCATTACAGAGTGTATACTCATGTGCAACATTACCTTCTCTCATCACAGAGTGTACGGTCATGTGCAACATTACCTTCTTTCATCACAGAGTGTACAGTCATGTACAACATGAGATTTTAACGTCCCCCCGCCCCCTGTACATTATATCTGTCTAATTCTTGGTCTTTTCTTTCTTAAATTGCTAATATATTAATACCAGCAGTAAAGCAGGTACATTTTTGCAAACATAAAATCATGTAGAGTCAATTTGAACAAAAAAACTTTAGAATCAAATACTGTAAGGAAAAGTTCCACTCACCTAAGTAATGGTATATTAAATTACACATTAACTAATTACTTCATTGGCGTAGTAATACAACTACCTCGTTTATATTATGAATTATTATGACACTTTCCCAACCAATCTTAACCTAACCTTTCATGGATTAATAAATTAAATTCATAGTTATAGATAAAATAAAATATTTAATATAATAATAAACATGTGTGATACACATCAACCAATCTCATATATATTTAGTGTGCAGGCTCATGGATATAGCACAAAATAACAAGTCATCATCAGTGTTTGAATGCTCAGGATCATGGATGTAACGCAAAGCATTATGGGAAAGTTATAAGACATCATTGATATTTACATTTCAAAAGTGATCTGGGTGATATGTTGTTGAGGTTTGGTTGGATGTACTGTTTAAAAATTATATTATGTCAGGTGTCATTCAATCTGACATGGACTACGCTTGTGTGCTTAATAAAGCGAATAAAAGATCCAAACATTGTACTAAAACAACGAAAGAGACTAAAACGGAACATATAAGGTGTACTATCACTTCCACCTTACTCATCCTGTGTATTTACTTATTTCTTTGTAAGTTGTGTATAGCCCAAACAAACCAGTATGACTGGGAAAAAAATTGGAATGTTAAATAATCGGTAAGAGAACAATGTTTTAATGATTTCGAATCCCAAAAGGGTATTCTTCTACTTTTTGAAATAACATGTGTATATGTGTGTGTGCATGCGCAAGTGAGGAGACCTAACAGTAGAATTTTTTAAGTTATAAAATTAAATATAACACTTGAACATAATTTAGTTTTAAAATAGATTAAGTTTCAATCTTTTTTCTTGGCAACTGTGCTCATCCGTTGTTTTTATCATGCGACGTTTGTGTCATGAGGTAGCCTAATTAACAATTTTATTCAGAATAATAAAAATAATCTAAACAGGATACTAATTGAATCGCAAAATAAAACTAGATGCTGAACTCACCAAAGGTGAAGCCCAAGGACTCATCAAAGACCGTCGGGAACATTCCCGACATATCCATTGGCATAGTTAATTCATCTGGACCATTTTCAATGATGAGCATGTTGTTTTGTTTCCTCTAAACAAAGTCGCCGGAAACAAGATTGTTCAACACCTAGACAAGCTGTTCACTGCACTTAACTAAAGTCTGTCTAACATGCACATATAATACATATATATAAAGTTATTAACATTACTAAACAAAGGCACCATCTAGTAATATTATTTATTTAAAAAACAACAACAAATAATTCCTTGCAGCAATTGCTTTTCTTTCTGTCAACTATTTACGTGTGCTTACTGTACAGGGACACCAACATAAGATCAAAGGGGATAAATATACGGACTAAAATGTGTATACGTAGGTAAAGATTTAAACCCATAGCAGCACGGCTATTTGAATGATGTTAGGGATAGGTGGCGTACTTTTGTAAGAGCGGCAATGCGCTTTCTGGCAACTAATGCCATTGATTAAGTTATTTGAATAAAGTCGGTAATGTAGTGTTGATCCTATGAAAGTTTATTTTTAAATTGATATAAGCTATACACTTTCAGTAACAGTAGTCCGTAAATCATTTAAAGTGGTAGTGGAAAAAATATACTGTTTAGTATAAATGAGGGCAAATGAAGATTTATTTTCAGAAATAGATTATTGAATTGAAATAATTTGTGGAAATGGCGAGGAAATAAGACGGTTTCAACATTGGAAAAAACAGTATACTAATATATATGTATATATAGCAATAGCCACTATATTTTTTTTAACGAGCTAGTGATAATGTTATTTTGAAAATGCAATATTTTCAATTAATAAGAAACATAGTTTCATTTTTGTTTGAACAGTAAGTACACCTGAATAGGTTTACAGAGTGTGATTACTCTTCTTTAATATTAAGTTAGTAACTAATTAAATTAATATTTAACTATTTTGTCTAGGATTATGTAAAATTACATGTTATTATAAAACTTATCTTTATCTATTTTTTAAAAATTGAAACATTTTTTCTTATGAACTAGGTAATTGAATTCTTTAAGTAACTTAAGTAATTATTTATTGTGTGGTAGTACGTAAATCTAAAGTTAAATTGGCGTTGAAGTTGAACTCAAATAAGTCCATAGCCGTTTTAACTTGATCTGTGCCATAGATAAAGTATAGTGATATATATAGTATATTGATCTGTGCTAAAGTAATTGTGTTAGCAACTGGAGAAAAGTTTGTGGTATTGTATATTAAATACAAGTAAGTGCTTAGTATTAATGGATTTCCCGCATTTTTGTGAATGTAAAGTAGCGTAGTAGAAATTTGGTGATTTTTTAGTTTTACAGAAGAAAGGATATTGGCTTGAGAAGTCATGACTCTTGCATTTTGTCATCAAACTTTAAATGTGTAGACACCCTTGTGTGGTTTGATGCCTTCTCTATTTTGAAATTAATGCCTTAAACCGTATGGGTTGGGAGTCTGTTCAAGAACGACTCAAACATTGTATATGCTTGATCATGAAAGTTTAAAGGAAATACAAATATATATGTGTGTCAGTGTAAATTTATGTTTCTAATGCAATTAATTTGTTATCTGATCATTATCAAGATTATATTTTAACTTAGGTTAGTATGGGTAAGCCCTAATTATATATATATTCAAAATAATTGCATAATTAGACACAGATTCAGAGGCATATGGTCTTAGTCGGCACCTTCCCATGACTAGACTGCCGATGACGGGAAAATCAAGTATCCAATACTGGTCAGATGCACTCGTGATTTTTTCACTCTCCTTCAATGAAAATGTGGGTACACTTCCTCCAAATTCTGCCTTTTGCACACATTAACGTTGTCAGTACATAAAGTGCACAACCCAAATGGGTAGTAGGGTAGTAGACGTAAGATGAGGTGCTAATTCAAAATTGCATACTTTTATCAATTTAAATAGTTTCAAATCACATTAATATTTATCTTGATTCACATTTTTGTAGCTTGTTTTAAAATAGTAGTTTTGTTTTAATAATCCAGGTAACAGTTAACCTGGAGACAAACTGAGTAGCAGTTCGGTTGTGTCGTGTTCCTTTACCAGAGGATGGAGTTGAAAATAGAACCTTGGCTTGGTCTAGGCATACTGAATACTGAGGGTATTCTACCCATAAACATGATTTTATGTCCACCTGTTATATACTATTACATCTCTTGCGTGCTGATTAAATGTGTGTCTTGTCCGCTATGAATAGGCTACCAGTAATGCCAATACTAAAAAAAAAGAACCTAACCTCATTTGTTATGAGACTTAACTATTCTTTGGCATTAAGAGCTCTAAAGTTCATTCCTGCACTTACAAAAGTAGCCTACGTTATCTATCCCTATCTTGAGCTTATTCTATCCAGTTCATCTCATTACACCTTAACCTTATCTTAAGCTAGCTATATCCAGTCATCCGCCTCGATGACATAGTTGGCTAACACACTAGTTTCATGTTGAGCTAAGCTGCCGAGGACGGGGAGCTGTAGGTTCGAATCTCGGTTGGGGCAACTGGGGGTGGTTTTCCATTAATGGTTTTTCACTCTCCATCCATGCAAATATGGGTTCACTTCTTCTAAATTCAACCTTCTCAATTCCCAATCCATTGGTGTAATTAGTACTTAAGCATATAACCCAAACAGGTGGTAAGACATGGTGCTAAATAAATAAATCCATTCCATCTCATTACACCCCATTCCTACCTTGAGCTAGTTATATCCAGTCTGTATCGTTACACCATATCCCTATCTTGATCTAGTTATATCCAGTCTGTATCATTATGCCCTATCTCTTTCAGATCCACTCTAATATTATCCTCCCAGCTGTGTCTAGGTGTTCCCATTGTGTTTATCTGTCAATACCCCGAACAAGATTATAGATTCACCCATTCATGCTGTATGTTCTGCCCACAGTAATTTACAAGACTTGATTAACTTAGCAATGCCTTGTGGTGAGTACAGGGTAAGTAACTCATCATTATGTAACCTCCTTCACTCATTATTAGCTTCATACCTGTTTGGACCAAATATCTTTCAAAGCACCTCGTTTTCGACTATCTTAAATTTGTTTATGTCATGAAAGTTAAAGAGACCACATTTCACCCTTAGAGAACAATTGGTAAAACTATTGTTTTGCATATTTTGAGTTTTACATTCCCCAAAAGTAGGCAAGACGTCATTATCTTGCTGTTATGCAACAGCTTTCCTAACATATTTAAATTTTAAAATAATAAAATGTCCTCAATTTTATATTTAATAAAAAGTAGATATATTTGACTTTTACATCATCATAATCATATATTCACTCAATTATACATACACACTAATTATATTCTTTATTTATAGTGAAAATTTTACTTCTTGATGCGGCCCAGTAATTACTCGCAAAGAAAAATGTAAAAACTTAACCAACATATGCCTATTATTCAACCAATCAATCATGTTTCATGAAGTTTCATCAAAAGAAATGGAAGAAATTCAGAATCAGTTTAGAATCCTTGGTGCCAAGAATATAGCAGGGAAGGATGAATCTCAACTGAAAGAATTTCTGTTCACACCGGGAGAAGAACGTGTCCAGTTCTTGAAATGGGGGATTGGCAAGTTTAATAGGAGTGAAGATACATTTGCGAACATTAAGAATTGTGGTCAAGTAGAAAAAGGTAATAAAAAAATATTGTTTGTTGTTATGGGTCCATGACAATAAATTGTATATTACAGTTAATTCTGAAAACATCTTATCTGAAATAAAATGTTTGAAAAAAATTGTCTAGATAAGATGGTTAAAGCACGCTATAAACGATCTGACTTGTCAGATCATCAGTCAACCTGACCAAATCAGGTGTTATTTACTGACCAAATCATGTTGTCTGTAGCAGGCTTTAAACTTTATATTGTTTACTTAATGTGTTGCTGCTCTACCAGGGTGTATACCATCTGGGAAAACTGGAATCAACCGCAAATTTGAAGTGTTCGAGAATTTGGTAACGTAACAAATAAAAAAAATTCTGGGAAAATGTTGTTTTACTCAAAATATCAAATATAATAATCATTTAATCAGTGAATTACAATGTAATTAAAACTGTCTTTTTTGTTTGTAGCTTTGTAATATATGTTATTTATTTCTATTCTAATTCCTAGTAGATTATGTTAATACAAATAAAAAATATTTTTTTAAAATTTTAAAATTATTATTTTTTATAAAAACTATTAATAAAAAATATAATAAATAATATATAATAATTATATAATCACATGTTTATAAGCTGACGACTTCCGCACGTCCATCATAGACTCTGCCTTAAAATATGAGTGAAGAATGACCTTGGGCACGGGACGAATCCTGGATAGCTCAGTGGTAAGAGCAGTGGCGTACTAAGCCGAAGGTCCCGGGTTCGATTCCCGTGTCCAGGTGTCATTTTTCAATTTTCAGAATATGATATCTAAGAGGTGCTATCCTCACTAAAATGCATAGATGATAGCTTCGGCTATCTGATTCATTATTAATAAAAAAGTTTTGAAAAGGAAGGGGGGAGGGTTTGGAGGGTGGGACATACTTTTGAATTGGAAATTTTAAGAAATGATCAGGGAAAATTAGGAGAAAAGTCAGGAATTTCAATTGGTCAAGTTGAGTGGACACCATGTGGCTACCAACCTAGCCATTTGAGAACTGCAACAAAAATATGCCGAAATATTTTCTCTAATTGTGTCTTGGGTTGTACTTGAGGGTGGGGCAACAAATCCTTGAACCTGTTGAATCCTATGCTATTTGAGAGATTCAAGATTCATAAAAATCTCAACAAAAACCATGTTTTTTGAATACAATAATATTTAGATGTTGACTTCAAATAACAATTTTACTCAATTGGTAAAAGGATTTGCATATACTTATGTAGTTGGTAGGATAACAAAAACAAAAAAAAGGACAATATCCTCTTAATCTAATCAATTTATTAAAAAAAAGTGTTTTTTTTTGTTGTTTATGATGCATGACAACAAAAAATTGTCACTTGCACAAAAAAACTCGTTTTTTTCATTCCCTTTTAAATATTCTAACTTTTAAATTAAATGCTACATTTTTTAAAGATTAGATGATTCACTTTTGGATTTGAGATTCTAAAGAAATTTTTAAGATTCAGATTCTAGAAATATAAGATTTGACCCATCTCTAGTTATACACATACATTAATTACATCAATGCAATAGGGATGAGGAAGGTAGAATTTCAAGGGAAATGTACCTTAAACTATTTAAGAAAAACAACCATCGGTACACCCGACCAGGATTTGAACCTGATCTTCCCATCACTGAATATGATGGTTTGACCAGAGGGTTCTTATAACCTATTTACAATTTCAGCACGTGACCTGGAGGTCTAGGGGTAAGGTGTCAGATTTCTGTGCTGGAGGTCTGGGGTTCAATCCTCGGTCCTGGCACAGATTTATCTGATTGCCAAACCTTCCCTTCACCTCTGACAAGACGTGTATTAATCACAACTTGTGAATGTGGGGAATGCCAGGCCTCCACTGTGGTTTTTAGCATAAGTGTATACAACCCGAACGGGTAGTAAGACGCGGTGATGATAATGATAATAATAATACAATTTCAGACCCCCAATGGATTGACCATTGATATGTCCCCATACTTTCTCCACCAGACTGTCGAAATCATCATCACCATCATAATCACAGGCGCCTTTTGGTAAAAACATTGGGGCTGCTCTATATATATATATAAAAAAAAGAGTGGTGTAACGTTTTCAAATTTTCAAGCTCCATATTTAAAAAAATGGACAAAATTAAGGTTTAATTTGTTAGTTTCAATGTATGTTTAATAAAATAAAATTAAAATAAATTGAATGAAGGAAAATTAACGTCCACAACACAAACACAATACATACGATACAAATACTGCCACTAACCAAACTATAACGGAAATATGTTTACAAATGGCAGGCTGTTAGTTCGCGAGTTGCGAGTGCTACCAACTTAACCACACTTGCTTACATATTAGATGGCAAAACCTACTGTTTGCTATGCTATAAAACACTGTCCGTAGCGCAACCCTATAGCCAACTAGAACTAGCACCGTAATATTAAGGTTTTTGGGGATGCTTAATATGCAAAGCACCCCTGCAGTCGGCGCCTATGATCATAATCATCCCTAATAGATACCAGTCTGACTTCACATTATATTAACAGTTTGGTTTAACTCTACATTTAGATGGTTAGGAATAGAACAGCTAAAATAAAATCATAAGGATATATTTAAAGAAAAATGGCACATTACAAATATACATAATTCTTGTTGATAATGGTGGTAGTTTATTCTAGTTTAGCAACCATTTTCTTTATTAATTATTCAGAGATCAAGTCCCACACACCCGCTTCTGTGGCCGCATGATCTAATGCGTTAATCTCGTATTGGTCTTGACTGCCGAAGATGGGGGGGATCGGGGTTCGATCCCGGTCAGGTACACTGAGGGTGGTTTCCCCTAAATGGTTTTCTACTCTCCTTTCACATAAATGTGGGTGCACTTCCTCTCAACTAAACCTTCTTAATTCCTAAGCCATTGGTGTAGTTAGTACATAGGTGTATACTTGAATGGGTGGTAAGACGTAGTGATAGAAAACAAAAAAGTCCTATACCTCATTTATTTGGTCCCATAACTCCAGAAAAAAAAACCTGGCTTAGACCAAGCGACTGCCGATGCATTTTTTTTAATATAGCTGTATCTTTGCCAACTACATTGACACTTAATTTACTGGTCGTCTTTTCTTAAATGTTTCTATGCAAATGTGGGTACACTTCCTTTAAGTTTAACCTTTCTCATTCCTAATACTGTAGTGTAGTTTGTTTATTGGCGTATAACTCAAACGGTCTGTTGGATGCAGCAACAAATTAAACTCTTATTCCTCTGTGTTTCCAGAAATATTTCATCAAGCTGTGTCATTGGGGCTGTGCACCTCCCTTGAACGAGATGTCCTCTTTGGTAACGGTTCGCCGAGAAACCAACTGATGGTGTGGAAGAGGCTGTTGAAGCGTTTAGTTTGGTTAGAAACATCGATACCACTCACATCTGAGGAAATGGAGACTATCAGTGCTTATGTAAAGAATTTACCAATGGATACACAGTTTCAGGTTAGTGTACATTGGCTATGCACAGTTTCACATGCTCTTTTAATGTCTTGATATGATCTCACTTAAATCTAACTTAGATCACACTAACCAATAGCCCATTGCTCTAGGCGGAAATCCTATCACCTCTTCTTAGCCTGACATAATCTCAAAATGTGTATGTGCCTAAAAATATAATTATTATATCAAGTTGCGATATTAATAAAATAAGCTATGATTTATTTTATAAACTTGGTAATTGTCAAAGAAGTGACGTCATAACAAAAGTGGCGCATTAGTTTGACGGAGTCTTGAGCACTACTGGCCCATTAACATTATTTTTTCACTACTAATACATTCATATTACTGTGACACTAAGAGCCAGTTTCAGTCACACTTAGTACATTTCAAGTGCGACGCTATTCTAAATATAAGACGATAGGTACCTTGACCAGAATGGAATGGGCCAGTTTCATATTCAGACATAGTACACCTCAAGTACGGCGTTATTGTAGTCTTTTATCTAATATAATGCCACACTTTAGGTGTGTCAAATCTGACTATGAAACTGGCCCATTCCATTCTGTTCTAGGTAGGTGTCATCCTGTATTTAGTATAGCGTCGCACTTGAAATGTACTAAGTCTGACTGTGAGACTGGCCCAAAGACCTCACTCACACCCCTAGTCCACTCAGTTTTGTTCTTGCATATAGGCACTAGAATGAGACATAGGTATGGTAGCTAATAAACACACGTTATTGTCCAGACAGGCTCTAACCTTAACTTGTGATGAACGCCCCTAACTCCGTTTCCCGATCACATACTGAAATACAACATTAATAAATTAGAATAAATATGAAGACAAAATCTTGACCAGCACAATTTAGAGACCCAGTATGACCCATCCCATCCTTATGTTAAGGGAGGGTTTGAATAATATTGTCATCATTTTGTTGACCACAATCTTGACTAAGTACTGGTGGATATCATTTTAACTTTCTTGAAAAAAAAAAGGAGTATGCCTCCTTCTGAATGTTTGTGGATAAACGTATTAGTGATTTCTCTACATGTTCTCAACTGGCTGGCTTAGGTAAGTGAGCTGCAGTGTTGCCAACTCTATAGTCTATAGTGATAGTACATGGACCTGAAATGGATTGTATTTTGACCGGTAGGCTACTACTTTTTGATGTTATATTGATAAACCCACTGATTTTTATATAGAATTAATAATTAATGTAGAATTTGTTACTTTATATCAGGGCCACATGATATTACTTTTTTAGAAAACATCCTAAAATTGGATTGTACAGGTTGCGAAATTATATCAATAGTATTACCCAGATCGTACATTTGGCAATGCTGGTGAGCTGTTGTATTTCCTTATTTTTCAAAGGTGATTTCATCAATGGCTCCACTCTAAACCAAACTATTTTGTATTGTAGAACATTCTTAAGATGTCTGTGGAAGACGAAGTTTCGCTGAAACAACACTCTAAACTTAAGAGTATCAACAATTCATTGGAAGCTATGAAGATGGAAGTACAAAATCTTAAAGAGAAGTTGCTTCAGGAGAAACAAATATATTACAAATCCACTGTGAGTTAGTGCTAGATTCTGTCATTTGTAATTATTTAGCATGTTGTAAAACAGGGATGTCAAACTCGCGGGCCACATGCGGCTCTCCTATTCGTGTTTCTGTGGGGGCCCGTGGTCCTGATGATGAACCATCATCCAATGCGACCATATTATAATTTTTATAAACACCAAGAAAATATGTTTTCGAAAGGGATATTTGGAAATTCGGCATAATTAGGGAAATTCTGGCATGTGAGGTTGTTACACCAAATATGTTGGCCTACTCTTATTTCAACAAGGATTGATTTAAAATAATTGTTAATATTCGCACCAAATATGTGCGTATGTCAACAGGTTGTTTTATCACAATGAAATGAAACTAAACCCCCCCCCCCCCC
>CABFVZ010002224.1:38791-86774 GCA_902151445.1 Timema monikensis
CCATACCATCTCAGTCTTGCTTCCTCTACTATCTCATGTACTCCAACATCCTCATTACATGTCCATACCATCTCAGTCTTGCTTCCTCTACTATCTCATGTACTCCAACATCCTCATTAGATGTCCATACCATCTCAGTCTTGCTTCCTCTACTATCTCATGTACTCCCTGTATCCCCACTCTACCCTGGTTAACTTAATTTATAATCTTGTTTCTCCTCGTGACAGCTAACATGCTCCTCACAGACTTCATTCCCACGGCTTCCATTTTCCTAGTCTCTCCATTGTCCATGTTCCTGCTGCATATGTGATCATGGGTACAAAGTACGCTCTGTACAACCCTTCCTTACACACTTAAAGGGTACTTCTCTTCTCCATAGTAGGTCTCTTACACACCTATAGAACAACTCTCCCTGCTGTCTTCTTTTCATTCATTCCTATCTACTTCCACCTTTCTCCTCACTCACAATTCCAAGATATTGTACACTGTACTTTTCCCAGCTCTACTCCATCCAACTTTATAGCTTTACTAGACCTTGCCCTCTTTCTTGTCGTTACCCTATAACTTCACACTTTGCCATGAACTCTTTCACATCTTCATTCCATTCTTGTACTCCCTCTTCCTTGTCCCCCCATCCCATTTACCAGATTGTTATCAGGCACGCTAACAAATGTCTTTAATATCTTTTCAGGTTACTCAAGATATGGAAGAACTATGTTTAGCTAAAGAGGAATTCGTGAATCTTGAAGGGGAGCTTTTGAAAATGAAACTTTAACCATCTCTCGCTCTCGTCTTTTTTTTACAGAAAAGTTGTGAAACTTAAGCTATTTTTAAAAAACAAACAATAAAATCTCTGTGTTTGGTTTGTATTTTCTTCTTTTTTGATATCTACTTTATTATTTTTTATGAACTTTCTTGTAATTGTATTTTTATTATTATAAAGTATCTTTAAACTTGCCATTTAAACTTTGTTGTGCCTGCCGGTTCATATGAATCACATCTTGCTGTAGTAGTTTTGTTGCCGTTATTTTTAGAAAATTCAATGGAATAGTTCATATGTATGACATGTAACACTTCTGTCATTACAATATCTTTTAACCCCAACATATAAGGTCACACAAGTGTTATTTATTGTAACAACATTCAAAGGTCGGTCCTGTATTTATGATTTTTGCCCAGTATGAGTAAGAAGAAGACAACTTTTGAGCGTCCTATTCACAGCAAAACACATGTGAGGTTTTACTAGTGTGAGAAAATCACTTTTAAGATTTTCCTTGATATAACACCTGTGACAGATAGATACAACTTTTTATAAGCATTTTTTCAATTTGACCAAGGTTAATTCCTTTCAGGATGATATTTCTAAGTAAAATACTTGTTAAAATCATCACATCTTACAAATTTTTGGTGGATGGTGACTAGGATGATGCCTTTCAAGATTAATATTTACCATTAAAAACACTTGCAACAGTCACACTTCTAAGGTTTTTTTCGACTTTGGGAAAATACATGTGAATAAGGAGATATCTTTGTGAAACATGTAAGGTTTTTGTCCACTATGGGAAAATACATGTGAATAAAGAGATATATTTGTGAAACATGTAGGATTTTTGTCCACTATGGGAAAATACATGTGAATAAGGAGATATCTTTGTGAAACATGTAAGATGTTTGTCCACTATGGGAAAATACATGTGAATAAAGAGATATCTTTGTGAAACATGTAAGATGTTTGTCCACTATGGGAAAATACATGTGAATAAGGAGATATCTTTGTGAAACATGTAAGATGTTTGTCCATTATGGGAAAATACATGTGAATAAAGAGATATCTTTGTGAAACATGCAATATTTTTGTCCACTATAGGAAAATACTTGTGAATAAGGAGATATCTTTGTGAAACATGTAAGATTTTTTTCCACTATAGGAAAATACATGTGAATAAGGAGATATCTTTGTGAAACATGCAATATTTTTGTCCACTATAGGAAAATACATGTGAATAAGGAGATATCTTTGTGAAACATGCAATATTTTTGTCCACTATAGGAAAATACATGTGAATAAGGAGATTATATTTGTGAATCATGTAAGATTTTGTCCACTATGGGAAAATACATGTGAATAAGGAGATATCTTTGTGAAACATGTAAGGTTTTTGTGAAACATGTAGGATTTTAGTACAAGTTGAGTTGCAAAACATTTTGACTTAATCTGAAATAACAAAAACAAAGAAAAAATGGCGTCAAATGGCTGTAATAAATTGAACATTAGAAGGAGGATAGAAATGCAAGGCCTTACACACCAGAAAACTGTAGGTCTCAAAGTTCACATTTAAAAACAAAACTCACATTTATGTAATTTTCAGGGTACATTAGTCCCCTTCTTTAACAGAGGAGAGTAAAACACAGCTGAAAAGGGGGACTGATGTACCCTGAAAATTACATAATTGTGTGTTTTGTTTTTAATTGTGAACTTTTCGGCCTACAGTTTTCTGGTCTGTAAGGCTTTGCATTTCTATCCTCCTCTGAATATTTAATTCTCAGTAGAGTACTTACTACCTGCTATTTGGATGCTTCAACAATATAATTTACTTGTAGAAAGGTCTACATATATAATTTAAACAAGGGTATTTTAAACATGGACAAAATACAAAAAATAAACATTGAAATAAAAATTACTAATGTTTGGTAGCCATCGATGGATGATGTGTCACCATTCATAAACAGTTATAAAACAAAGTTTTATATTCTAAAGAGGGGTTTGTTTGGAACAATAATAAGAGCATTGTTAGAGTAAGCCAAGGGTCTTTGGTTGAATTAACATGTCTTCAACACACATTTTAATAACATAGAGTTATATCAATAAATACAGTAGAGATTTATTTGTGCCCATCATTTGTTTTAAATTGCATTCTTCATAGCATTAATAAAACAATGTGAGCCAGCTTGATTTTATGATAATTTATCAATCGCGAGAAATATAATTTTGGACCTTTATTAACATACAGTGATTTCCTCTTCTCTAGGTAAGTGTGTTCACTATTGAATTTATCATTTATGTACTTTGTATCATTACTTATAAAAATACATTCCAGTGTTGTTAGATTAAAAGAAAATATCAGCTGCTAATTAAATATTATTAATTCCAACAGCAAAATTAACATGTAGCTCTATTGTATATTTTCTGATACAACACAAAAAGTAGCTTAGTAGCCAATTACTAATCTATTGTCATTTAATGCCAAAATTAAATTTCATTTCATATTTTTAAGAATATAATCAAATTTAAAGAAAATATCAAGAATAGGGTTATTCTTTTAAATATGATTTATGTGGTGGATAAAAAGTATGTATAGTTTTGATATCATTAATACACTTTTAAATCACCAGTGAAAATAATGTCTACATTTTCATTTATTAGAGGTATTTAACGTATACTTTCATATGATATAAGTACATAACTTAAAAACAAACTTAAATCTAGAACAGAAACAACATTCAGGCCCCCAGTCATTAATTAATCTCTTTGAAAGGGGAAACCCACATTTCACCATGCCAGGAATTGAACCCGGAACCCTTAGCTCAATAGACAGACATGCTACCGACTGAGCTAAGGTGTCGAATTTCTACTTAAAGAGATAAAATACTCAATTTTTCAAAGAATACTGTATTATTCAGTTTGATCACATTATACATTAAAAGATCAATCTGCTTTAAATATGTTTTTATAGTAGGCAATGAATAAGAACTAAAGGTAACCGAGAACGAGTGGGAATAGACGGAGAGTTGGTGAGATGGTATGGACATGTAATGAGGATGGAGAACAAAAGGATGCCAAAGAAAATTAAGAAATTAAATATGTATGAAAAAGACCGAAAGGGAGGCCAAGAAAGAGATACGAGGAGTAGATAACAAATCGTGCCGGTGATAAGAGAATAATGGTGGAAGGATGGAGGAAGACTGAAGCATTTTACTAAACTGACGCGGCCACCAGGCTGGAAACAGTTGATGATGATGATGAGTAGGTAATGCTAATGTGTCAAGCAAAAAGTGATGAAAGATCATTGTGTTTATATGTTGGCTCAGAAACTGGGCACATTTGTTCAGGAGAATTAGGATAGATGAAATGGCTTGAGAACTACATTTTGAAGATTTATTTGAACTAGGTCTACAAGTTTAAATATAATGGAGGAATAGTCAACTTAGGGTGACCTGGCGGTCTAGGGGTAGGGTGTCGGACTTCTGTGCTGGGGTCCGGGGTTCAATCCTCAGTCCCAGCACAACTTTATCTGATTACCAAACCCTTTCTTCCCCTCTGACAAGACGATATTAATCACAATTTGTGGATGTGAGGAATGCCAGGCCTCCACCGTGGTTTGGATTCCACGTTAAACTGTAGGTCCTCCATTTCATCTCGCAATCACCCTACCATTACACATTAGCGTAAGTGCGTATAACCTGAACGGGTAGTAAGACGCGGTGCTAATAATAATAATAATAATAATAATCAACTTGAACTATTAGTAATAGTTCTTGGCTTTACATCTTTACTATCCAGAGACTATCCTTTAGTCGACAAATAGTTTAAGGCTGGGCTTCCACTCCCTGAGGATGTGTTGAGCTTTCAACCCTCAAAATAGATGACGTTAATCTTATACAAACTATCATGTTGGCAGAACTATTTGGTTGGTTAATCAATTGGGAGCTGGCTGGCTAGCAGACAGACCGTGCCGCACTTTTCCAAGAAGTTATTTAAGTACTGGGATGAACAAACACTGAGCTGTAAGATAAATGTAGGTGGCTCAAAGTTAGATGGTCCACCACAAATAACACTATTCTAGCTACATTTATCCATAATATAATTTGTAATTTTAATTTCCTATTGCTATTGTTAGTTTTATAATAATAGTCTTTTTATTTTTTTATGAGTGTATGCACAAATCCTCCATCCCTATAAAACATTGTAAAATTGATTTGACAAGTATATTACATCCACTGGCCACTGAATAGGGTAACATGTTATATAATTTGATTTAAAAAATCTGTTGTAAAATTGATTATTCCCATACTTCTAACGGGGAAAAGGGGTTTTAACTACCCTTTCCATGAAAGTATAAGTAATGTATTTTTTGATTCCTCATCAATGTCTAGGCGTATAGCTTATCTGAGTCTTATAAAATAGCTAAAAGCAAATGATATATTACAACACTTTAAAATGCTTCGTGTAGGATTTAATATGAAAAAAATGAAAGCATCAGTTTGGGACACCCCCACAAGCCACAAGCAGACACTTTCATTGTTCCCCCTTCCCATATGTCCTACACCCCAAAGAAAACCTGAGTACGGACCTGGTTATTTCTATCCTCAATAAATAAGACCCAGCAACACCTATGATTACTGTATACAACTATTACTACAGTAGCCCCATGGCTTCTTTGGTGCTGATTGACAGCTCACAGCTAAAAGCTTTGAAAAGTTACCAGACCAAATTATGTATCCCTACGCCGAACCATATGATCTACAAAAACATGTGTTTAGCAGCTGTCACTTCTAACAGTCAAAATCTAGGTATATCCTTAAATGTTGACTGTCAGAAGTCAGCTGTGAGCTGTCAGTAAGTACCAAAGAAGCCATGGGGCTTCTGTAGCTGCAGATTCAGAGGTCCCAGGTTCAATCCTCGGTGCTTCCAGAATTTTTCTGTAAAGCAGTTGATCTGTAACGAGGTCAAACTCGGCCTCGTGAGGACAAATGATGAGATACTTTAACAAATGAGTAGCAGCTTCGGACTAGAAAGCTGAGATTAACGACCAGAGGGTTCATTTTGCTGACCAGATGACACCCTCTATCTGCAAATGTTAGCACTATCATCGTTAACGGCGGTGGTTGGTATAGCTTGATCTCAAACTCAAGCTATGGATTTTTTTTAAATTCCTATCAAATTTTAGGACAAATTTCAATGAATAAGCTTGAGCTGGTATGAGTGATTTAAACATTGGGAGAGGGGGAGTCTTAGGTTATTTGTCCACCCAGGTTTCTAGAACTCTTACAGTTGGCCTCTGACAGCCTAGAATTACAAATCCATTCAAACTGATAAAATACTACCTAGTATGGTTTCAAGTAAACTAGGTGAGAACTCAAAATGTCAATAAAAATGATCCATCCCTATCAGGCAACAATGTAAATCATAATAGCCAGCTTCGAGTATTTCACTCGTTCTGACTTATTTCTGAACTTTTGGCCCTCGCTGTGAGTGGATTAATTCACTACTTTCATGAACCGTAAACAATCACTTTCACTATATAGGCTACTAGATAGCTGTTGCCCGCGGCTTTGCTCGCGTGGAAGTTGATTATATACAAATACGAAAATATACATATGTATTTACAGATTAATTTAAAATATTACGTTACGTTGATGACCATAACTTGACCTCAGATCAAAAATAATGCAAGTCCGATACAAACTTTCACCCCCTTTTTCATCCCTTATTAAATAAAATTTCCAAAATTCCTGAAACACGTATTTATTTGTTTTACGTCAATAACCGAAATACAAAATTTTGTTTATGTAACTTTCAAAATGACGGACTTTCATACATATTATCATACATATTATCATCCCCTATTTTGACCCCTTTGGGGTGGAATTTTCTAAAATCCTTTCTTAGTGGGTGCCTACATAACAAAATGAATATACAGTCCGAATTTCATGCGTGTAGCCTTGATAGTTTGCGCTCGGCGATGATGAATCAGTCAGTCAGTCAATCAGGACATGTTATTTTATAAGTATAGATTGTTACATTTAACAAATCAAATTATTATTTCTATTTTATTTTCACAGCATCTGAGTATTCATTTGGGTTGTACGCGCTTACATTAATAATTATGTTAATGGAAAAAGGCATGAGGAAAGTATATTTTTACATTAAATGCACCCACATTTGCACAGAAGTGTAGTGATAAATCATTTAGGAAAAACTAACGCCAATTACTATAATTGATTTACCACACTTTATTCCTGCAAATGGAGTGCACTTCCTTTAAGGTTCTAGGCCTACCTTCCTCTAGCCTATACCATCAACGTAATTAATATTTAAAATATATGTGATATGGCAAGTTCGAATAGGTAATGAGATGCAGTGGGAAACGCATAGTAAATAATGTTTTTGAACACAAAGCTATAATTGGACGTGTTAGTGATACAATTTAAATTGTGGTGAAATTAAAAAAAATATATATAGGCCTGCTTTTAAGATATTTTGAATAAAACATAAGAACCCACTTCAATGGCCAAATGTTCTAAGGCATCAGACTCGTTTCAGACTGGTTTTAAGAAGATCGGGAGATCGGGGTTCAAATCCTGGTCGGGTCTACTGAGTGTGGTTTTTCCTAAATGTTTTCCCACTCTCTTTCCATGCAAATGCAGGTAAATTTTCCTCAAATACTTTCGTCCTCAACCTTACCCCAATAGAGTAATATCATATATGCGTATATGAACAGGTTGTATGACACGGTAATAACCGTTATAATAAAAAGTATATCAATTACTATAGCAATCCTCTTGGCGAGAAAATAGGTTCAAGATATTACGAATATATTATTTTGAGTACTTGGGTAATAAAATCATAGATCAAAATCTTTAGAACAATTATATTAGTGATAGATATTCATGTAACTACTATATTTATCCACAAAGAAAAAGTAACATTTGTTTTATTTTAGTTGTTGGATTTTGAAGATGTTTATATTTTGACTAGGCAAATTGTTAAATACCATACAATTTCCATTACTTTCTCAATGTGCAAAGTATTTCCTTACGTAACAGATTTCTCGGACTTATAAATACAGACATACTATATTCTAAACTGCCGCCACTATCTCAATTTTTTTTTTAAGCAAACAAAAACATATAACAGTTTGGCCAACTCTTGGAATTACACACTAGCTATTTGTGAGCGAAGGCATCAATAGCGGCACCTGTTATCTTCTAAGAGAACTCTTTGCAGATAAATAAGTTGTCTTTCGTTTTAACAGTTAACTTGATCCGTGCCTTTAAATCAATGTATTTTGTAAAATAAATATACATGTAAGATTGAAATAAAAACATTTTAATACAAATCTTTCATAAATTATTTTTTTACACGGTTTTAAAATACTATATAAATCAAAGAAGATAAACTCAAATAAATATGAAAGTAAAATATTATATTATGAATTTGATTTTTAAATAAATATGTTAGTTTAAAACCATGCATTTATTGATAGGCTTAATCCATGGTTTAATCACAATAATATGTTAGCAGACAGAAGTCAAAACTGATATAGTAGACATTTCAATGAAAATTGTTTGTGAAACCGTGTTTATTCAATGCTAGTTGTATTTAAAGAAACTATTACTCGTATGAATAAGTTTACCTTTTGTGACCTTGACATGTTATCTTAAAATACATTAAGAAAGTGAGAGGTTATGTTTTAGGCAAATGACACGCAAGAGACGACTAATTAGTCACTTACGTTGTAGAATAGGCCATGAACAGTTGGGGAAGAGACTTACCGCGAGATAACTCCAACAATTGGCCACAACATGTGAACCATCATAGTCGGGCCGGTTTCGGCCCCGCGTCAAGACGAAGTGGTGTGGATCCGGGCTCTTTTCATCCATTCTTATCCAGCACCCCGCCACCGCCAGTTAGCCTCGCACCTCAGAGGTATCACGGGGAAAACAAACAGTGTTCAACTTTACCTTATCAACACCATGTCGCTTTGTCGTCGATTCCACAACAACAAGTTGGCTTATCAGCTCCGTCAGGCCCACCACCTCGTAGCTTCAATAAAGATCATCCGCCATCTTGCACCACGCAACTGGGTCAAACTACGCAACAATTCCACAAATATCCACCATTCCACCAATCTGTCGATTTACCGTCAAACCACGGGCCTGGTAATCACCCGCCCCACAGATCTCACACTGGGTTTGTGCCACAACCTCATACAAATTCAGCACTTCACTGGCAAAGTGTGGAACCATCACGATTCGGTCAGTTCTATGGCAAGCCACCGTCAAATACTCCATTACCACCTTCTTATGTTGCACCACCAAAAACCGTACCTGCGACGGCTCAGATAGTTTCACATCCACAATCAACTCTCTCCCCTCGATCCCAAGACAGCCTACCCCCGAGGATGCCTTTCCCAATCCATAAGTTACCAACTCGTTATACCACTCCCCCACCTGCAGTACTGCCTCAAAGTAGACCACAGTTTCCCTCTCGACATCCAGGCACACCTTCGCATGCACATCCAGTCGATATTAGGCCTACTTCAGGCCATGGGGAGGCAGACCTCTCAGTCCAGCTTCACTTTCCTGGCACTCAACCAATGACACAACCACCTCCAGGCATTGTTTGCCCCTACCCTCCGCCCAGCTTTCTGCCCTCATCTGATGACGGCCACTCTCAGTTTCCACATTGCTCAAATAATAGCACAAGTGTATGTGATCCGAAACAAACATTTTCTGTTCCACCCCCGACTAAACCTGCCAAAGAAAGTTCATTTTGGGTGCGTGGTGATCATTTGTCTAATAGCCGTGTCCAGAATTTCCCGTCTGAACCTGTTGATTATCAAAACGATCCAAGCACGGTCACAAGAAGTGACTTTCATGGCAAAGATTTATCAAAACCTGACAAAAGGAGGTCTCGCAGTCCCCTGCGAAGAGATCACATTCCCACTCGAAGAGTTCGTAGTCCACCACGTAAATCTTGCAGTCCATCATCTCATAGATCACGCAGCTCATCTCATAGGAGATCTCATAGCCCATCAGGAAGGGGAAGGCCCTATCCACCTCATCAAAATAGAGATTATAGCCCATCTAAAAAAAAATCTTTAAGTCCAGTTAAAAGACGACCTAATACTTTGTATCGAAGGACATCTCGTACACCATCTCATGGAAAATCTCGCAGTCCATCTCGTAAAAATTCCCGTACTTCATCAAAAGTAAATACTCGCACTGTTGAGAGGAACAACTCAACACGTCCACAAACGACTTATGGCACAGTTAAATATGAAAATCGCTCGAGGACAAACTCTAATAGCCCTTGTAGAGGCGAAGATAGAAGTGATTTGTTTAGATTTCAAGCAGAATTTGAACAGGGTGTTTTCAAAGAAGAGTTTCCTCTCGTCAGTTTGAAAAAAGAAATAGCATTACCTGTAGTAGATCTTGATAAACCTTGGCCTATTAAACAGGAAAAAAAAACAATTTCGATGGATGTCTCAGAGTATACTGATAAAGAAGTCGGTTCTCATGATAAAACAAGAAAATATATAGAACACAATTCTAATGTGACGCAATCTATTGAATGTAAATCTAACATCAAAAATATGGAATGTATCTCTAACTCGAAGAAAGATGTGCAATATAGATCTAGCATCAGTAAAGATACTGAATGTAAATCAAATGGAAGAAAAGACGCAACACCTAATTCTGACTTTAAAAGTATTTCTTCAAGTACTAAAAGACGAGATCTCTCCTCTGCCGAAAGCTTGAAGTACACCAAATTGACTGGATCTCGTTCATCAGTGGGGGTACACCCTAGGCACTTCAGGGACAAGTCTAGCTCTAGAAGTGTATCAAGAGAGAGCTGGAGATCATCCAGAAGTCGTGAGCCGAGGAGCGGAGGCTCCAGGAGCCGACCAAGGTCGAAAGAAAGATCTTCGCAAGGAAATAAACTGGATCATGCTTCGAACAATTCTGTCACAGAGAAGGAAGTACTTTTACAAAAATATAGGCAAGTTGTTTTTGTTCCTCTTTAGGTCACCGCTTGTCTCTAGATACTTGTTTGGGTTATGTGCATATGCACCAATTACGCTAATGTGTCAGATATGAGGAAGGTTGAATTTAGAGGAAGTGTACCCGTATTTGTGTGGAGGTAGAGTGTAAAAACACTTAGGAAAAACCACCCTCAGCACACTTGATCGGGATTCAAACCTTGATTGCCCTGTCATTGTCAGTTTAGTCTCATGTGATAGTGACACCTTAGACCATGCAGCCACCGAAGTGGTTATAAGAACATTTTTAATGGACTTTTCTTCCAGCACATCTTGCTAGAAGTCCAGTCAATAATCATTTTGCCTATGCTATTGAAATGGGGAAGACTTGGGTAAGTATAATTGCCAGGAAATGTGCCCACATCTGTGTGGAGGGTGATTTGGAAACAATTTAAGAAAAAATGCCCTCAGTAAACTCGGCAGGGATTAAAATATTGACCTTACCGTCACTGGTAAACTAAACAAGATTGTTCTGACATTTAGTTTGCGTGCCCACTGATCCGGATTTTTAATGGTTTGGAAATATAATATTTGTATTTTTAGAGTACACAGGCCTAACTTAAAATTTTGTATTTAGTCTACCAATCACATCAGCAACAGTAAAAACATTTTAGGCAACTTTAGTGGGGTTTCAGATGACCCTTATGTAGTCTAGCTGATTCATTCGCAGTTTCATGGGGAATTTACCTTAAACCACGGGTCTTCAACCTGCGGCCCACTTGCCGTTTCTTGTAACATATTTACCTTAAACCACGGGTCTTCAACCTGCGGCCCACTTGCCGTTTCTTGTAACATATTTACCTTAAACAACGGGTCTTCAACCTGCGGCCCACTTGCTGTCTCTTGTAACATATTTACCTTAAACCATGAGTCTTCAACCTGCAGCCCACTTGCCGCCTCTTGTAACATATTTACCTTAAACAACGGGTTTTCAACCTGCGGCCCACTTGCCGCCTCTTGTAACATATTTACCTTAAACCACGAGTCTTCAACCTGCGGCCCACTTGCCGCCTCTTGTAACATATTTACCTTAAACCACTGGTCTTCAACCTGCGGCCCACTTGCCGTCTCTTGTAACATATTTACCTTAAACCACGAGTCTTCAACCTGCAGCCCACTTGCCGCCTCTTGTAACATATTTACCTTAAACCACGGGTCTTCAACCTGCGGCCCACTTGCCGCCTCTTGTAACATATTTACCTTAAACCACAATCTTCAACCTGCGGCCCACTTGCTGTCTCTTGTAACATATTTACCTTAAACCACAATCTTCAACCTGCGGCCCACTTGCTGTCTCTTGTAACATATTTACCTTAAACCACGGGTCTTCAACCTGCGGCCTACTTGCCGTCTCTTGTAACATATTTACCTTAAACCACGGGTCTTCAACCTGCGGCCCACTTGCCGCCTCTTGTAACATATTTACCTTAAACCACTGGTCTTCAACCTGCGGCCCACTTGCCGCCTCTTGTAACATATTTACCTTAAACCACGGGTCTTCAACCTGCGGCCTACTTGCTGTCTCTTGTAACATATTTACCTTAAACCACGGGTCTTCAACCTGCGGCCCACTTGCCGCCTCTTGTAACATATTTACCTTAAACCACTGGTCTTCAACCTGCGGCCCACTTGCCGCCTCTTGTAACATATTTACCTTAAACCACGGGTCTTCAACCTGCGGCCTACTTGCTGTCTCTTGTAACATATTTACCTTAAACCACGGGTCTTCAACCTGCGGCCCACTTGCCGCCTCTTGTAACATATTTACCTTAAACCACGGGTCTTCAACCTGCGACCCACTTGCCGCCTCTTGTAACATATTTTGCTCATAAAATACATAAAAATCAGTTGGAAAGAAAATGTGACAAATATCAGATTTATATTTTACATAATTATATAACAAAATAAATACATATTTAAGTTATTTGATAAACAATATTCGCTTTTTATGTGAAGAAAAATATTACTTTTTTGTACAAATGTAGCTTGAATCATTAAATGACTACTCTAGTAGACAAGGAAGAGGGTACTATTTCAGGTGCTTTCAGATATAGTTTGGAGGGTTTGTGTTTGCTTGTCACTGCTAAGACACTCGGGATGCCCAAAGATAAATAATATATCAAGTGTTCAATCCTAATATTGCGAGCCAACATGAGACAGAAACTTTGGACCTTACACCTTAAAAGGTTGAAAACTTCGACCTCAAGCCAAGAGTTCTTAAAGGGATGGGGTAAGGTGGTGGGCAGAGTGGGGCACAAATGGCTCCTTTTGGTTGCCCTTATAATTTGAGAAAATGTTTAAGTAAGTCCATAAGGTGGAAAAAAGCAACACTATACAATTAGGTATATATGATTGACGAATGACTCTGAGAACGGAATGATCCCTGGATAGCTCACTGGTCAGAGCATTGGCATACTAAGCCAAAAGTCTTGGGTTCGATTCCCTTATCCAGTTTTAATTTTTTAATTCATTTGATTATGCTCACAATGAAAGCACAACATTTTTTTATTAGTTTTAGTTAATATTAATTTAGAGGATCTAGAGTAAATTTTAAATCTATTTAAAATTTATTGTAAGTAGAGCTATGTCCTTGAGTAAAAGGGTTTTCCTCAAAGCCTGCACATAAGAATGTTTCCGTATCGTAGGTGCCTCGAAACATAGAAGATACAACAAAGGGTTGATTTATATTTTTAAATTTGTAACTCTTCAACTGGCGTTAGTATTGGATAGGAATAACTATGTAGGGTTCATGGAACATTACGTAATTAATCCATGAATTATGTGAAAAGTTTGTCCCCAATTCTTGTTTTGACTTGTCATCGTCTTTAAAACAAGCGGTTAATTTGTTTAGGATAGAAGAGTACTTGTTTGATTTTATGTGGCTTTTGACATTATTTTAAATACATACTAATTTTGCGCATCTGAGCTACCTCATTTGTAGCCAAGTAGGGGAAAGATTAGTCAGTCCTGCAGAGGCGCTTTCCATATCTCGATGAGATGAGATGGTGGTGATTGAGGGCTGAATTATAAATATTAGAATAGGTACTAAGACTGGGTGCTAAATATATATATATATATATATGCAGAAAAAAAATGATAAAACAAACTCAAAAATTCCTTCTTAAATAACGATTTGTTCACTTTCTTAGTACAACTTTGCAAAAATGATTAAATAGCCTTGGGGTTATTTGAACAGATCCATTGTGGGTGTGGCACTAGAAGGATTAACCAATTTAAAATCTTTATGCATTTCATTTTTATCTATTTAGGTCCATGGTAGGTCTAAACTTTTTTTTTCTAACGCAAACCTTAATTTGCAAATATTTCCAACCTTGCAGGCAAAACTACTGTGCTACCGGTGAGGAAATAGAGAGCAAATTATCAGAACTGTCTAAAATGAAACCTGAAGAAATCATCGAGATGGAAAAGCGGGTGTGGACCCGAACTGCTCCGGCCGACCTTTACTACTCTCGAGATGAAAAGTGAGTTTTCATGAAAAAAACTTAAAAAAATATATGTCATATTCATATCTAACATAAAAGAACTAGATATATATATTTTTTAAATTTTGTTTATTTACATAAACAATGGGTTTTTTTGGGGGGAAAGATACTGTTTGTATATTTTACGTACATGACTAGTGAATCTGTCGACCTCACTGGTCTTGGGGTAAGGTGCCCGCCCACCTCAGGACTCGATGTTCATCGGTTCAAACCCAACCAGGGTCAACAAATGTTTCCTGAGTGTTGAAAATCCGTAGCACAACTTCCTTCGGAGTGGAAATAAAGCCTTTCGGTCAATTGTGGTGTCTAAAAGAACCCAGGAAGTTATGTGAAAATACCTTTCCCACTAAAATTGCTAGGCCCTTTCGCTCCTGCTCATAGAAATTCTTCTACTCTCATATAACGATTCAGTTCAGAAAATACACGTTAAATGCCTCAAATAAATAAATAAGTAATAACAAAACTTAATAAATTGAAATTACAGTGTTTTTTCACTATTATGTTTCACAATAAATGTACAAACTGTGGTTTCAAGGTGTCATCTTCCAATTTACAAATATTATGTTTTTTTAATTACTTTCAGGAATCCAAAAGTGATGCGTGCAACCCCTCGACTTATGGAACTTTGTGAAAAATTTCAAAAAGAGCTCTCTACAAGGGCCGCAAAAGTTAGAGCGGCTCAACCCAAATTTGAGTTGCCGCCGCGGAAAAACAGGGCTAAATATGTAAAAGCGCCTAACCATCATAAATGTGAGTTGAGCAAGCACATGCTTTCATCTACAAAATAATTTACAAACATGAAGAAATAATTGTACAAAAATAGTAAAGCTAGGGAAAGCAAAATAATTTATAGGTTACTGATATATTAGCTTCAAGAATTAGTAAAATGACACCTGGTTATTGGAATTGAACTGGGACCCTTTGGCCTAGCATGCCAATGATCTACCACTGAGCTTTCTATGATTCATCCCGTTCTCAGGGTCATTCTTCACTCATAGTCCGTTATGGACATGTGGGCCACTATGAGTGATCATTACTGCCATAACTATCAGCTGATATTACAATGATAATTTATTGTTCATAAAATGAACACCACGGAGAAACCAAACACTTATTTGATTAATTGTATATGAATAGCAAAGTCACATATTAATAATATACATATTATGTACACTCAAAAGATGACTTATTTTTAAATCTTTTATATTAAATCTGAGTAAATTTCTGTTTTTGTAAAAAAAAAAAAAAAAAAAANAAAAAAAAAAAAAAAAAAAAAAAGTGACCTGTCGGTCTAGGGGTAAGGTGTCAGACTTCTGTGTTGGGGGACCGGGGTTCAATCCTTGGTCTCGGCACAGATTTATCTGATTATCAAACCCTTCCTTCACCTCTGACAAGACGTGTATTAATCACAACTTGTGAATGTGTGGAATGCCAGATTTCCACCGTGGTTCGGATTCCACGTTAAACTGTAGGTCCTCCATTTCATCTCACAATCACCCTACCATTACACATTAGCGTAAGTGCGTATAACCCGAACGGGTAGTAAGACGCGGTGCTAATAATAATGTAAAAAAAAAAAAATCTTTGTTACTTAGTAAACTAATGCTGTCTCAAAATTTTTAAAGAAAAAATTTAGGATTAATTAACTTTTTACCGGGAGTTTTTTTTGCGTGTGGACTTACAATTAACTGTAGCTCAGCTATTTTTACGGACAAGTACTAACCGGTATAGTTCTTGATGACAACGACTAACCCATCACATTTCGTTGTAGCTGCTGTGACGAGCTCAAGCGACACTGACTCAAACAGCGAGAGTTCGACCGATGAAGAGGACTGCACCATGGAGGAAATGGAGCGCAAGAGGCTACATCCTTACAGACTGCACCAGGAGCTTTGGTTCAACGACTCAGGAGAGGTAGGTCCTTGCACCTACTGGTCAGCAGAAACTCCTAAACTTTGAGTGCTCGTGTCATTTACAAGCATCGCGTCTTACTACCCTTTTAGGTTAAATATACCAGTGTGCTAATTACACTAATGTGTTAAGGATTATACAGGTTTTAATTTAGAAGAAGTGGATTAACAGTTTCATCGAGGGAAAGTGGAAAAAACCACCTTCAGTCAGTGTACCCAACCAGAATCAAACCTCTATCTCCCCAACTTCAACGGTCTATTTTATTGTGAGAGTAGAACCTTAGAACATGTGACCACAGATGTGGGTTACAATTTGTTGTGTACCTTGTTGAAAACATGTTTATTTTCAAGCCTGTGCAAAGCTTCAAAACTTTAAATCCATATTTGAATCTTGATAGGATTCCTATTCGATTTGAGGTTCTTAATTTTAGTAAATGAAAGACTTGAATCAGATTAGAAATTTCAAATCCAAATTGATTTCACATTCGCATTTAATAGAATTAAATTCAAAATTATAATCTCAAAGTCAAAATTTGGAATAATTTCACTTATTAAATAAACTAACATAGATTCATTATTTGATCTTACTTTAGTAATGTGTGAATTTTATAATATTAATAAAAAATATTTAGATATGATTTTAATAATCTTATTTTTATTATCGAATAAAATTTAAATAAAACCATGTAATTAAATATAATAATCCATTTAAATTTAACATATTAAAAAGATGGTTCATATTCACTACTTTACAAATTTAAATCTCGAATTTGAATCTTAATATAACATTCAAGTCTAGAATTATAATTAAGCAGTCTAAGATCTTTAAAACTAATTCCAATTAAAAATTTGTGAAAAAATATACTTTTGTTTTTTGAATCTCGAATATCCATAAGGATTTGAGCATGCACTTAAAATATTGAATAAGAATCAGATTTGAGTTAGTAAGAAAATATTTGGGTACAATTCTAAACTGTAAGTCTCGCATTTGCAAATGCTTAGTTATAGTTTTGTTTACATCCTAGATGAACGATGGTCCACTTTGTCGCTGCAGTGCGCGTGCCAGAAAGTGCGGAATCAGGCACGGCATATACTCGGGAGAGAGTTCTTTAATGAAGTGTGACTTGGATACCAACAACGCAGACAAGTTGTACCACTACTGCATCACCATTTCCCCTCCCACAAACTTTTTGGTGAGTTGACTGCCCTACACCTGTACATTTTCAAATATTCAAGAATCTGAATGTTTGGATTCGATATTTGAGAGAAAACTTTAGATTCATATTTGAGATAAAGCTCTACCCACTTGGCTGCCGATGGCAAGATTTGGGCTCGGATAGAAGCAGATGTATTGAGGGTGGTTTTCCTAAATTAATTTCCACGCTGTCTCTCCCAACACAAAATGGGGTACATTACCTCTAAATTTAACACTCCTCATCCCTAACACATTAGCTTAATTAGTACTTATGTTTACAAATCAAACATCATTTATTGGGATGCCATGACAAAAAAACAACAGATTTGAGAAAAAATAAACACACACACAAGTAGTATATTGTTTTTAGCACTACATCTTATAACTTGTTTGGGCTGTATGCTGATGGTTTTAGGGATTAGAAAGGTTATATTTAGAGGAAGTGTTCTCACATTTGCGTGGAGGGCGAGTGTAAAACTATTTTAGAAAACAACCCTAAGTACACCTGACCAAGATTCAAACTTTGATCTCTCGGTCATCAGTAATTGTCTCTTTTTTCTGCCGCGTGGTAGCATGCTGTCATTGTTGATTGTTCACCATGTCTGTTTGCAGACTAAAACTCCTACGATCATTCACTATGATGAACACGAGTTTATATTTGAAGGATTCTCCATGTTCTCTCACTTCCCTCTGGAGAAACTACCGACGTGTAAAGTCATCCGCTTCAACATAGAGTACATGATCTTGTACGTGGAGGAGAAAATGCCAGAAAGTTTCAGCATAAGGCAGTTGGACCTGTTTTGTGAGTAGTATTAAATTACAAATATTAATAAAATGAAAGAAGAAATTATCAAATCTCAATTTGTTAGCTAAAATGTTTAAATATATTTATTACAACCTGTTGCCGCTCACATATATTCAACACAAGGCCTTCGGCATCGTCCACACTGGAAATCTTAGTGTTAGATTGAGGGGAATTTAGCATGACAATTATTATTTGGAATATATACTTATTTTGGGCTATAGAAAACTTTCCTCTATACAGTTTTGATTTATAAAAATGAATCATCACTTTTTCTAAATTGTGTTTAGTTATTGTAATATTTTTTCACTAGATGACTACATATTTCACGAGTTATTGGAACTTGTAGACCTGGATTTCCGCGCTCACGATGATAAAGAAGGCTGCCCGCAGTTCCACTTCATGCCGAGATTTTCCCGGGACTTGCCTGGTAAGGAGAACATTATTTGTGGTGTATTTTGTTATGTATTAAAGAAGGTGCAGGAAAGAGGGAAAAGAACAAATATAAAGAACGGTAAGAACATGCCCTTTTAAAAAAATGAGATGACCAGCTTCAATGCTCGGATGGTTCAAGGCATCACTCTCCTGCTGAAGACCGTGGGATCAAGGTTTGAATTCCGATCAGGTCTAATAAAGGTGGTTTTCCTAAGTGATTTCCCACTCTCCTTCCATACAAGTGCAGGTATATTACCTTTAAAATGAATCCGTCCTCATCCCTATCCCATTATAGTAATCATCAAATATGTGTATATACCTGAATAGGTAGTAAAACACAGTGATATTAATAATTATTATTATTTAATGAAAAAACAAACCCATTCACATTATTGCCATTGCACAAAGATATAATGGAATGGCAGCTTAATGAATTAAACCTAGGCCGAGGGATCTAGAGGCAATGATAAATTTTCTTCAACGGACCGTTATTACTTCTTTATCCATTGGTAGAAATGTAAACATCATTATAATCACCACAATCCCTGCTTGAAACCCCCACCCCCCCCTCCCTTATATGCTTCTACACAAATNCCCCACACACACACAAATAATAAATGTGTCTAACTAAACAATTTTGGAATACTGTTTGTTCCCAGACAATGGAAAAGAAATCTTGTCCATGAACGAAGTGATGCGTTACCTTATAAACAATGGAGGCCCACTTATTGACGAGACAAAACTCGCCGAGTTTAGCAATATGCCGCAGTTCCAGTGGCAAAACTTTGCTGATGAAATCAAAGGTGAAATCACTCAATAATATGTTAATATTACTACCATATTTATATTCACTCCAATCCGACACCATAGCTCAGCTGGTAGCATTGACTATCTACTGAGATAAGGGTTCCAGGCTCGATTCCTGGCATGGCCGGAAAACTTATCGTCGCTGAAGTGTAGGCTTACCCTTTCACAGTTATGAATTAACGGCTGGGTACTGGATGTTGTGCCTGTCCTAGTCTTAAGTTAGATTATAAGGTATTTGAAGCTACGACGGGCCTAGCAAGCCGATAGGGGAAAAGATATGACTTGAATACAAAACTGACCTAGGTCACAGGTTGGAAACAGTAATGGATTTAAAAAGGGTCCAGGATTAAAATATATAATTACCTTCCTAAAAAAATCTTGTACAGATGTTATGATATGCAGTAAAATTGCAGGTTTATTTCTGTTTGAGGCCTTCAAACTTTGTCCACCCACCTCTGAGAGATTTTGTTTGAATCCAGGCAGACGCAAAGTTTCTTAGTCTTAATGCTTTGTAAAATAATTTGAGTGATTTGCAGCGATGTTATGAATGTAATCATAGACAATAACCTATTCAAAAGGTTTGAATTGTCAGCATATTACTATTCGTCGAGCATTAAACTGATAGATTATTTTTTGATGAAGGATCTCTTATTTTTCCAAACATGGGGTTTGATCTGGGCTGGTTTAAGCTTTTATAGGCCCATGGGCTACAGAAACTGTGAGGTCTACAGCTATATTAAAAAAAGAAAAGTTAAACTCATTTAAAGAAAACATATATTTAGTTAATGAAAACATAAACTTATTTTTATAAAGGGATTAAATTCAAACATTTGCTTTGCATATTTTGAATATTTAGAGTACTTATACGTTGATTTATCCTTCACATATGAAACAACTTTTTACTTAATCTCTGTAAATCCTAAAGCCCATGCCTTACTCCGGCCCATGCTTGATAGATGTGGTATTCCTAGAATTTATTTGAGTCGCTAAAAGCCAACGAGCTGGTGCTGATGCGTACTTACAGACAAACCTTGAAAAGTAAATAAAGAACATACCGAGGTTACAATTGGCTTGCAGGTATGGTGGTGACATATCCTGGCATGAAGCCCTGCTCCTTGCGTGTGGACCAACTCGACAGAGATCAGAGTAAGAACGATCAGCAGAGCTACCCCGAGATTGTGCACTTTGGTATCCGTCCGCCTCAGCTCAGTTATGCTGGGAACTTGGAGTGAGTGCTGCGTCTACTTCTCTACAGGGGTTTTACAACAAAATAGTTCAGTAATTTCAAAGGCACATCAGGCCCTTTCTTTAGCAGAATAAAGTATGAAAAGGAGCCTTAATATGTTAAAAAGACTTATTGAATTGTAACAAAGTCCAAAATTCCAAAAACTTTAACTTGGTTTTGAAAATATATTAATATCGACTTCACTTAAAATTAAATTCGGACTTCAACAATATTATAAATTTTTCCCAATAGATTACACCTACATCAGTCATTAATGTTCATTTAGTATCATTCTGAGCTTCTATATTCATCACATATTAATATTTTAGGAGAAAATCTTAAGTAATTGGATTACTTATTGTGATAATAACTTGATTTATTGGTTTAGTATGAAATGTTACAATTGTGCAGTAAAATTTGTTAGTATTTAAAGTTTATAAATAACCAAAATATAAAACAAATTCCAATGCAAAACTATTGACAAAAAAAAACAATCAAAATTTGATTTGGCTTTGAAAATATTTTTGATTTGGGTTCATTTCAAATTGAAAAAAGGGGACTTTGCACACATATACTGAAAATGGTGTTTTAAATATAGACAGTAGGATCAAACATTTTACATTTTATTCTCTTTAATTGATTATTGAATCCAGCAGCCTAGTCCCCATTTTTTCTTTATTTAAAAACATAAATCACAACCGCTATGGTGGTCGAATTGCTTCGCTCTTGCAACACCTAGCCTGAGGAGGTCCGGGTTTGAATCGCATTCGGTTGTACAGAGGATGTTCTACACTAAATAGTTTCCCACTCTTCCATAATACTACCTTCATCTATATAACATTAGTGCGATTTTTATATATAACCCAAACAAACAGCGAGACGCAGAGAAAAAAGAAAGTTATTTTGTAATATTTTAATCTCTGCTTGTTCTTTTACAAATACATATTATTGAAAAACATCTTCGATTAATATTTTAGATCAAGTCCTAGAATGTATCTGGAACTAACAGATCACTTGCTTCGGTGTTCACATGGTCCAAGCCGTCATGCTCGTGCTGGACTGAACTTTTGATGGGGAGATTTGGGTTAGAATCCTGGTCGGGTGTACTGATGAGGTTTTTTTTTTCCTAGATAGTTTTCCACTCTTTCTCGCTCTCTCACCATGTAAATGTGGATACACTAAGTCTAAATTAAACCTTCTTATTAGGGTAATTAGTACATATGCGTATAACCTGAACAGGTAAAACTCAATGTTTAAAATAATAAATTAACATATTGAACAATTTATGTCTCTCATGTACCGACGGTTTGTACGCTTTGTTTGGCAGTTACCATGGTTTGTACTCTTTGTTTGGCAGTTACCATGGTTTGTACTCTTTGTTTGGCAGTTACCATGGTTTGTACGCTTTATTTGGCAGTTACCATGGTTTGTACGCTTTGTTTGGCAGTTACCATGGTTTGTACTCTTTGTTTGGCAGTTACCATGGTTTGTACACTTTGTTTGGCAGTTACCATGGTTTGTACACTTTGTTTGGCAGTTACCATGGTTTGTACTCTTTGTTTGGCAGTTACCAGGGCTTGTACTTTTTGTTTGGCAGTTACCAGGGCTTGTACTCTTTTTTTGGCAGTTACCAGGGCTTGTACTCTTTGTTTGGCAGTTACCAGGGCTTGTACTCTTTGTTTGGCAGTTACCATGGTTTGTACTCTTTGTTTGGCAGTTACCAGAGCTTGTACTCTTTGTTTGCCAGTTACCAGGGTTTGTACTCTTTGTTTGCCAGTTACCAGGGTTTGTATTCTTTGTTTGCCAGTTACCAGGGTTTGTATTCTTTGTATGCAAGTTACCAGGGTTTGTATTCTTTGTTTGGCAGTTACCATGGTTTGTACTCTTTGTTTGCCAGTTACCAGGGTTTGTACTCTTTGTTTGCCAGTTACCAGGGTTTGTATTCTTTGTATGCAAGTTACCAGGGTTTGTATTCTTTGTTTGCCAGTTACCAGGGTTTGTATTCTTTGTTTTCCAGTTACCAGGGTTTGTATTATTTGTGTGCCAGTTACCAGGGCTTGTACTCTTTGTTTGCCAGTTACCAGGGTTTGTACTCTTTGTATGCCACTTACCAGGGTTTGTACTCTTAGTGTGCCAGTTACCAGGGTTTGTATTCTTTGTTTGCCAGTTACCAGAAGGCCTGGCGGGACTATGTAAAATTCCGCCACCTCCTGGCCAACATGCCAAAGCCGTCGTTCGAGGACAAGCGCAAGTTGGAGTGCAAGGAGATCCGTCTGCAGGAGATGAGAACTCAGAGCAAGATGAAGCGCGACGTGACGGTTGCCGTGTCGGCCAAGGGCTTCTACCGCACCGGCATCATGTGCGATGTTGTGCAGGTACTCATCAGCACTCTCGCGATATTCCTGAGCACTTGACTCGTTTCGATGATTATTAGCAAACATTGAGAGAAGTAAGAAACGCAAGGTCTACATACTTGCCAGAGATATCTAGGCCTCCAAGATCACTATTAAAACTAGAGACAAGTCGAATAAACTCTTTCAAAAACACAAATTTCTTATTTGAATCTTCATTTTACCACCACAAACGAATCTTGGAAAAATTTCATGAACATTCAAGAAAATTTAAATAGTAGTTAAATTTTGTTGTTGTTATAAATGTTTTGTTATAAATGATTTCTTTGTAACATTCATACTTTCTGTTTAATGTTAAATCTATGGTCAGGGGTCTGGTTGTTAAGTTTGTCCTTTAATTATGTTGGGGCTGAACCACTTATACAAAGGAATTGATGAATCAATTAATTTATTAATTTAATCCCCCACCCCTGATTTCCTACTATGCTTATCCCCTCACCTAACAACCAAAACCCAAATCATTAATTTAGCACATGGCATATAATGTAAACAAAATCAGAATTGAAGGATAAAAATCCCACCAATGGAGAAAAGTTTAAACTCTTCTGCTTATCATGTTGTTAAGATTCATATTTGGATTCAATATTGGGGTAAAAATATGAACACTCTAACATGAAAACAAGTAGATTCACTATTCCCTAGTTTTGTTGTGTTGGAACATTTGGCTCTATATTTTTACTGTGAATGTGTAGTGTTGGCTCGTCTATCCTCCCTCACTGTTTATCAAATACAGTCGTTTGGGGTCATTTTCTTGTCCTTTGTTAAATGTGAGGGGAGGGGGGAATATGGAGGTTAGCAGAAACCAAGAGGCTGTGGCCTGCTTAGAGGTTGAAAGAAGAGGGAGGGGGGGGGGGGGGGGGGGGGGGGGGAAAAAAAANGAAGGATGTAAATAGCTACTCTACCATATTTCACAGTTCATAAATAATGAAGGGGGAAGAGGGGGGAGGCAATATTGCAAGGTCAACCATTTGAGTGCGCCTGTTAGTCTGTTTTTTACTTGTTACCGAACGGGGAGGGGGGCAAATAAAATAGAGATTAAAAGGGGCATCAAGTATAGAGAACATTTAAGGTGTTTCAAACCTAGAGAAAATTTAAGGGGTTTCAAACCTAGAACACATTTAAGGGGGTCAAGCCTAGAGAACATTTAAAGGGTGTCAAACAGAAGAAAATAATTTAAGGGGTGTCAAGCCTAGAGAACACTCAAGGGGCGTCAAGTATATAGAATATTTAAGGTGTTTCAATTCTAGAGAAAATTTAAGGGGTGTCAAACCTTGATACCATTTAAAAGGTTTCAAACCTAGAACACATTTAAGGGGGGCCAATCCTAGAGAACATTTAAAGGAGGTAAAGAACTAATTTTATCATTCATTACTGTTGTGTTATTTTAGTAAATTTACTGTTGTATAATATGAAATTGGGAAGACAGGAAACTACCGCACTCCTAATTTACCTTGTAAGCCTTTTCAGTGCTGTGTAAGCTTTCAGCTGACAGTGGAATTGTTTAGGATCCAACCAAAGTTTGGGTTGAGTACTAATCAACACATAAACAAAAGTAGGCCTTGCATATTAGAAAATAAGACCTACACTTTGAAATAATAGAAATGATGAAATAATCAAAATATGACCTTGTTTATTAATCATCACATTATTTTAAACTTTATATTAACAATAATAATGTTTTAATCTAACGAAATATAGTATCTACACTGCCCAGTTAAACATTATCCATGCAATTTAAAATTTCTTTCAAAAACCTATCATGAAATTAAAAAAAATATTTTATCTAGATAAAACCCATTGTCTAGATAACTGGATCTAAAGTTCCTCTAAACTTCCTGAAATTGTGTTTTAAATTCAGTCTTTTTTTTATTAATACCAGCTCAAATAACAATGTTTTGAATTAAATTTTTTGCATTTTGCATACTTAAATATAAAACCACATTTTTAATAGGAATTTATTAATTTACATTATTTTTTTATCAAAAATGTAAGGAAAATCTATTATTCGATTTTTACTCTTTGGTATTCGTTTCAAATTTTGATATTCGATTTGAAATTATTTAATTCGATAAATAATTGTATTTGCACATCCCTAGGTATGTTTATTTTACCCTCGAACATACTAGTAATAAAATTCCTTCATCTCCCTCCCTTCTTTCTCCCATACTTTCGTCCACTAATCTCTCACTCGCACATTTGTTATCTACTACTCCCATCTCTTCCTTGGTTTCTCTTGTGGTATTTCATACATACTTCATCTCCATCATTCTCTTTGGTCTTCTTTACTTTTCCATTCTCATTACATGTCCATACCATCTCACCCTTGCTTCCTCTACTATCTCATGTACTCCAACATCCTCGTTACATGTCCATACCATGTCAGTCTTGCTTCCTCTACTATCTCATGTACTCCAACATCCTCATTACATGACCATACCATCTCACCCTTGCTTCCTCTACTATCTCATGTACTCCAACATCCTCATCACATGTCCATACCATCTCACCTTTGCTTCCTCTACTATCTCATGTACTCCAACATCCTCATTACATAACCATACCATCTCACCTTTGCTTCCTCTACTATCTCTTATACTCCCTCTACCCCAACTCTTCCTCGGATAACTTCATTCCTAATCTTGTTTCTCTTTGTGACATCTAACATGCTCCTCACAAACTTCATTCCCATGTCCTCCATTTTCCTAGTTTATCTTACATTCACTGTCCATGTTTCTGCTACATGTGAGACAGTGAATACAAAGTACGCCCTATGCAGCACTTCCTTACACTTCAAGGGCTCTTCTCTTCTCCATAGCAGGTCCTTGACGTACATATTATGTAGAATGATATCTTTGATTTCTCTCCGCCCAGCACGCCATGTTGATCCCAGTGCTGGTATGTCACCTGCGATTCCACCGCTCCTGCGACATGCTGGAGAAAGTCGTCAACTACAAGTTCAAGAACAGGTTCATCTTGCAACTGGCGCTTACCCATCCATCTTACAGGTGATAACGAGTTGCTTATTTGAGTCATATTTTAGGTTCCTTAAGTGTTTTTAGGGGTTTGCAAAAGTTACTTTTTGAGCGTGAAGCAAAGCTTGAAACATACGAAGAAAATCCAAAGTTGAATATACAGTTTTTGTTGTTGTCCGAAACCATTTCCTTAATTTTATAATCACCCATTAAGTGCGTACATTTAAAGAGAAAGGCTGAAAGGAACAAACAAGGCAATTTTTATTATTTTATGATAACATATTGTATTTTATCTTTGCTTATGTTATAGATTTAATTTTAATCACTCGTCGTTGTTGTAAAAATTATTAAATATGTCACATTTGGTAAGATATCTCAAATATGTTCATTATATATCAAAGTTTTATTCTTTTTTAGAAATGTTTTGAAGTTACGAAGGTTATTGTGTGTATCTTAAATTGAAGGGATTAAGATCTGGGCCTTAGCTTTGACATTTTGAAGCTTCACACACTACTATATATTTGTTTTGCAGAAAAGAATCACGAGTAAAAAGTAAGAAAACCACTTACACACATTTACAAACACTTACATTTCGATACCACAGAGCATCTTCCTCAGGAAGTAGCAGAATTAACAGGAAGTTGGTTTCAGTGTTGCCATTTTAGTAGCTTACTTTTATTTATGCTTAATTTCTCTTACAATTTTATTATATTTATTCATTTTATTATATTATTATCATTATATTTATTCAATGAGATATTATAACATGCTTGGTTGACTTTATTTCTCATATTGGTTAGTCAAAAGTATTAAGTTAATGATTCTTATGTCTAGCAACTCTTAATTCATTAAAATATGTTAGGGGTGTGCAAAGATTTGCAACTTCAACTTGGCTTCGAAACAAACATCAGCTTCGACTTCACTTCAAAACAAATACTGGCTTCGAGGCCTCGCCAATAAAACATGGACAGATAAATTACTCCATTTATGTTCAATTATTGCCATTCTGAGCTGTTGCATACATTAAATATTAATATGAAAAAATCAAAATTAATTGAAATGCATATTATGATAATAATTAATCTGTCAGAATAACACAAAATAGTACAAATAGTTGTGCAATAAAACAACTAAAAAAGATATTCGAACATCAATTCGGCTTCAAATATATTTCGTATATTCGATTTGAGTTCACTTCAAATTGAAAACTTGGACTTTGCACACCCCTAAAATATATGTGTTATACTAACATTTTTTATGTATACCCAAAAAATGAGATCCACATTTGATAAAAAGTTAGCAATATACAAGCCATGGAAATGAAATTTCTCCGCTCTATTATGGAAAAGACTAAGAAAGACAAAATAAGAAATGATGTTATACAAACACAGACTAAAATGGTTCAGACAAGCGAAGAGGATGGAGATTGGAAGAGTGGCAAGGAAGTGGTTGGAGGAGGTAGTTGGGAGAAGACTGAGAGGAAGATGGATAGATGGACGTTGTAAAGGAATACATCCAGAAGAAGGGTGACTGGAGGGCCATAAAGGATTAAGAAATGTATCTATATAGAAAGAAATGGAAGAAGCTCACAAATTGTACCTCGTTTGCTGGAACAATAAACATGATGATGATGATGATGATACAAAGTTTATTTTGACTTGCACCATTCCATAAAATAGGATCATTTTTTATAGCATAATTGATTTTTCCTTAAAAAATATGAAATTCAGTAAACAGGCTGCTTTTAGTATTTTACCCTTCCCCGCAAGTTCTCCTGCCAGACCCAGTGGAAGGGAGTTAAACCATTAATATTTCTCTACTATTCTATAATTTTATTTATTACAAATTACCCATCTCAGTGGCGTAGTTAGCTAACGCGCTAGTTTCGTGTTGATCTAGATTGCCGAAGATGAGAAGCTCAAGGTTCGAATCTTGGTCAGGTGAACTGAGGGTTGTTTTCCCTATATGGTTTTCCACTCTCCCTCCACACAAATGCAGGTTCACTTCATCTAAATTCAACATACCGGATTCCTAACCCATTAACTTAATTAGTACTTAAGTGGCTAACCTGAATGGGTAGTAAGACGCCGTGTTAAATCAAATTAAATTATTATAAATTGTTTTTGCTCAATGCACTTTATTTTATACATATTATTATAAATAAGTTGTGTGTGAAATTAAATCTAAACATTAATGATTTTCCAGTCATGTAATATTCCTGAGCTATAATTGGCTCTAGATGAATGTCTTATTTGTATTTTGTTTATTTTAGGGAGAACTTTGGAACCAACCCTGACCACGCTAGAAATACACTGACGAACTGTGGAATCCGGCAGCCCGAGTACGGAGATAGGAGGATCCACTATATGAACACCAGAAAAAGAGGTGAGAACAGATTTTAAAAAAATCCAACTTTTCACTCGCTTTGGTGGCCGCATGGTCTTAAGAGTCAGCCTGGTTGTACACGTACCGATAAAATCTGTGTCGGTGCCGGAATCGGTTGTACCGAGATTCCATGTAATCTTATGTCCACCCAGCACATGATGCTGATACGGCGACACTATCGTGACGACTCTTGATATGTCGGAGTGATGCCGGCAGCCCCCTTGATAAATACACCGATACCAGTGCACACAGAGCAGGTGCGCACTCATCTCTAGTTATTATTTGGCATTCTTTTGCTTCTGTCTTTTGACAGGTTAGGTATTTGCGCTTTCGTTCTTCTTTGTATTAAGACTTTATGGTTTTAGTTATGTAGTATATCTGTTGGATAAATGATAGCAAATCCAAGTATGATGTAATGACGTTGATTGAATTGGTGGAGTATAGAACGTGTTTTTGGGATAAAAACTATATATGCTCCCAAAATTCTTTTTCCCTCGGATTTTGACGTACTCTCCTCTACAGATGGAGCAAACACAAAGCTCCTATTTAACACAGGAGCTATGTTGATTGCTCGGCATACTTCACAAAAATTCACGCCTCTCAAGGATAAATAAAGATTTTGCTGTTGTGTGTACAGCAGGGGTTGCCAACCCCTGCTCACGGGCGCAAGTGTATGTATATGCGCCTGTGCCGGATGCCAATTATATTAATAAAATGTACGAAACGAATGTTGAAGAATTGTAATTGGAGATTTCGGAACTATAAAACTCGTCATACAGACAAACATTTCTGAAAACTAATAAACCACACACAATTCATTTTGCTGAATATCTTAGCGATGACGATTAAATCATATTTTGGATCATTTTTTCTGTGCGAATCAACATTATTCATACTGAAAATTTTGTAAACGAAATATAGATCTCGCCTTTAAGGCTCTAATATAAGAGAATATTTAAAAACGGCGGTATTAAATTATGATTTGAACTTTAAAAAGATAATCAGTGAAATGCAGTTCCAACCATTACATTAAAAATCAGATATTAACATACTTTTTTCTAAATGTTCCATTAAATAATATTTTCTTTGTAAGATAGTATGACTTAAAATAAACTATTTATATTAACCCACTTGTGTGTAAAACTATATATATATATAGTTTTACACATATGCACCTGCAAAAAAGTTCATAAATTCGGATGCACCCTTGGTAACATAAAGGTTGGTGACCATTGGTGTACAAAAACCCACGCCACTACCGGTGCTGACAAAAATATCGGCACCAGCATCGAAACAGGTTTTATCGATTACGTGTATAATCGTCCTCACTCTCGCAATAGACCAGATGGCCGATGACAGGGAGATTGGGGCTCAAATCCCTGTTGGGTGTACTGAGGGTGGTTTTTTACAAAATGATTTTTCACTCTCCCTCCACACAAATATGGGTACCCTTCCTATAAAATCAGCCTTACTCATCTTTAAATCATTAGGTGTACAACCCAAACAGGTAGTAAGACGCGTTGTCAAAAAAACTTTTATGTAATAGTTTTTGTTTAATCATCTTTAGAATAGCTAGAAATGTATGAAGCACAAATCATTCAAGAATCAATTAAAAGAAGCGTAAAATATCAAATCCGAATCTTAAAAAGTACAATATTTAGTTTTATACTGGGTGACCTGGCGGTCTAGGGGTAAGGTGTCAGACTTCTGAGCTGGCGGCCGGGGTTCAATCCTCGGTCCCGGCAAAGATTTATCTGATTACCAAACCCTTCCTTCACCTCTGACAAGACATGTATTAATCACAACTTGTGAATGTGGGGAATGCCAGGCCTCCACCGTGGTTCGGATTCCACGTTAAACTGTAGGTCCTCCATTGCATCTCACAATCACCCTACCATAACACATTAGCGTAAGTGTGTATAACCCGAACGGGTAGTAAGACGCGGTGCTAATAATAATAATAATAATAATAATAATAATAATAGTTTTATACTGAAAATAGAAATGTTACCTTATTTTTTACTATAGTATTGATTCACACATGTTTTTATTAACAATTTTTCAATTTTTATTTTGCATTCTGAAATGACTAATTTTTTTATTATTCACCAACAGTAGCCTATTTATTTTGATTGTAGATAGTGTTTTAATTTATTTATTTTTTTCAACAATTTTTGAACTCAATTATGTAATACTCTGTAACGATCCAGTTCCTCAGGTTCCTGCCCTATCCTGGCAGCAGGTTATCCTTAGTGAGGAAGGTAGGTTGGTCGTCCTGGAGTAGGGGGCGCTATTTGAGATGTGGGAGTAACAAGAACAGAAACAGACATGAGAATGCAAGCTATATTTTTTTAGGAAAATTTTTTTTCTTAGATTTTTTAAACCTCATATACAGACTTTGTTTTCGTAAGTCAGTGGTCCGTAAGAAATCAATGCCACAGTATCGGATTGCTCTGACTACAGAGTCCTTATCCATATCCTGGTCCGTACTCCGTGGAAGTTGTTCAACTTTAACTTTTTAAGGACTATTTTTACGGAGTACCAATCACAGTTAAGTAAATATGTATGTGTGCATCGAAATAAGAGCACTAATAACAGCAAATATAACAGAAATATAAGTTTGATGGCTTGTATAATGTTGTATATATATATATATATATATATTTATTGTGATTGTACTGAACATTTTAAGTCTAACCTCGAAGTTTTCTCAAAAAATATTTTTAGATTCTTTTATTGATCAGCTGACTGCTTGATGGCAGCTCCTTGCTATAGACAATTTTCTTTCGAAGAGTTTTATTGGACAAAGTATCTGACTTTCTCATTGGTTGGAACAGTCACGTGACTAAGACTATGGAAGTCTGAGATGTGAATAGAGTTTCTAATGACCAAGGACCACAGTTTAAGGACCACGGATCTACAGATACAAAGTCTGTGAAAGGGCCTTTAGGCATAGACTTTTTTCTAGGGGCATGCGAAGTATATTTTTTACAGATTTTATCAAAGTAAAATCGAATAATATGAAATATTTCTGAAGCTGTATTGAAGTTCGGTTACTAAAAAAATAAAACTTATATTGCAAACATAATTAAAATATTTTGTCCTAAGCTAAGAGCTGGTTTCATAGTCGGAAAGAGTAAGCCCCAAAGGAGGCAATATATCGATTGCAGGACACCACCTACCTAGACCAGAATCAAATGGGCCAATTTATAATACAAAACTTGCTTGTTCCATTCAAGTGTAGGTGTGTGTCGTCTTGTAGCACCACACTGGAGGCTTACTCAATCTGACTATGAAACTGCCCCTAAGCTACTATCACAACATATAATTAGTTACTATGTTCAATTTTTGGCATGTAAACATAACATAAAAAAGTGACAAAATTTGAAAATAAATGTGCATTTTAACTTAAATATTTTTATTTCCGAAGCTTCCTATTTTTGAATTCGGAATTTTACTTTCGGTTCAAAGTCGAAGATGACGAATATTCAAAACAAAGTTGAAGTCTTTGAAGCTTCGAATACTATTTTTTTTTTACACAGTAAATAAATGTTTAATCTGGTTCTTTGTGTGAACCAATTAATGAATTTTGACTTCTGATCCAACTTTATAACTGCAAGGTTTATTACTTAACTTCCTCCGGGCCTAAATTCTGGAATGTCTAAATTAAAATATAACGATCATGTTTGTCAGCTTAAATCTGAATAATGAATAAGAAATTATTGAAATATTTATTATATCAATGTTACCCGCGTCGGTTGTCGAATGGTCCAAGGTGTCACACTCTCTTGACTGATGATGACAGGGAGATCAAGGGTCAAATTTCTCTTGCGGTGTTTTTACCTAAATGGTTCAGAAACTTGGACTCTCAGTAAAGATGGAAAATAAATACTTGGAGAGTTTTGAAATGTGATGCTGGAGAAGTCTTGAGAATATCAGGTGGAAATACAGGGTGACAAATGAACAAGTCCTAAGAAGAGTGGGTGAGAAGAGATCCATTTTGGATATGATTCTTCGGTGCATAGCAAACTGGGTCGGACACATCTTTAGGAGAAACTGTCTTCTGCATTACGTCATAGAAGGAAAGGTTGAGGGAAAGAGGAGATTAGGAAGAAGGAGGATTCAAATATTGAATGTCTTGAAGGAAAGAAGAAAATTCTGGAAGCTGATGGAGGCAGAGGACAGGGCGCATTGGCGGTCTAAGTTCACCGACAAAAGGGATGACTCTGTTGTAGGACAGAACACATAATGACGCAGATGATAGATGGACATCAAACAAATAATGGGCCATGGTGACAATATTTTTTTTTATCAATGTTGAAGTGCATCCGATATTTTTAAGGGTCATGTGAAGTTTTAAAATGACTATATTTTAAAAAGAACATCAAATCATTGCCTTTAAATTTCTTACCATTTATTCTCATAATTTCCTGATCAAATTTCACAAACTATTTGAAATAATGTTATGTAAAACTATTATGATGGTTTTACTTTCGATGGTGGTCTGATGCATAATTTTCTTACATTTTTCTAATTATTAATATTTAAAACTCAATGAAAAAAAAAATCTGGCTTAAAATAAAAGACAAATTAAAAACCTAAGACAAAATTTATAATTTTATGAGGATCATACATTACTGCTGATCATAATGCTGAAGCTTATTTTGAAAAAAGTTTTTAAACCATTAATAAAACCATCACTAAATTTGATTTAATATATAATTTTTGTTTCGTACAGGGCTAGAAACATTTAAAAGAGAACAAACACAGGTTATAATGAAAATAAGAAAACGGTTCACACTTTACATTGCTGCCACTGGACAAAGATTGAAGGGCTGTCTCTTTAATAAAATCTGATATCGCCTAATCCCTCGACCTAGTTTGACAAGAAGAAATATATTAATAAACAGGGATACATATTAAAACAAGTCAATTTTTTTTTGTGGAAGTAAGAAGGCCTGTTCGTTTCATATTGATGTTTATTTTGCTTGAAGTAACTGGGACACTTTTTCCTTGAGTTTTATCTCGTCCTGCCTCCAAGTGACTACCTCGTTTGTTTCCAAATACTCCACTTGATTGTTGCTGGGTTTGGCTGTCCTTTAGTAGTTTTTTTATATTTATTTTCATTGCTTCTCACTATTATTTTTGAGTTGTTTGCATACATATTAACTACGGTAATGTTTTAAGGATGAGGAAGATTAAATTTAGAGTAAATGTACCTGCATTTGTGTGGGATACCATTTAGGAAAAAAAACTTCTCGGTATACCTGGTTGTGATTCGAACCTTGACCTTCCCATCAGAGGCAAAATCGAACGAATGACCTTGAAATGTGGACCAGGTGCCCACCGGCGCGGGTTCATATTTAATATCTTGACTTAAGTTGCCAGTTTGTAAGTCATATGTGTATTTATAAGGTACATGTTGGTGATAATATTACCAAGTCACTGTCAACATCCAATGGTTGCATTCCACTCAAGGAATCAACACACTGATCAACATCATGTCGCGGTTCGGCAAGAAGGAAGAGACGCAGTCAAACATCACTCACAACGAGCGTCTAGAGTTCCTCGGAGATGCTGTGGTGGAGTTCTTGACATCTATCCATCTGTTCCACATGTTCCCTGATCTTGAAGAGGGAGGTCTGGCGACGTACCGGGCGGCTCTGGTCCAGAACCAGCATCTCGCCGTGTTAGCCAAGGTTTTTATCGCCTCTGGGGCTAATATTTTTAATTTTATAAATATCCACTACAAATGGGTACACGAATAAACTAGTCTGTAATGTTTTACCTGATTTGGAGTTAGGAGTTTGAATATTTACCAGGCGCAGAAGTGGTTCTACCTTAAAGAATCTGCCATGAACCGATCTGGTTGGCTCCAATTCTACCATTAAAAATCGACGTGTTTTTGTGATGGACTCTGTGCCCCCACTCTTTCCCGGATAACTTCATTCCGTGTCCCTACCAATAACCAGTATAACAATTCTAAAACAAATTTGAATATAAGTATAAAACTTTTTTTAATCCGAGTCCAATATTTTCTCGAATCCATGGATGTCAAATATCCTCAAGTATTGAGTGTCTCGTCCCTAGTTATTAGATATTAAAGTAAAGAATTGTAATTGCAGGTGTTGAATCTGGACCAGTTCATGTTGTACGCTCATGGCTCAGACTTGTGTCATGACCTCGAACTTCGACACGCTATGGCCAACTGCTTCGAGGCCTTCATGGGGGCGCTTTTCCTTGATGGAGGAATACAAGTATGTGTACTATTATAGTGGGACTGCAGAGTAGCCAACTTGGAAAGAAAGCTACTGTATATATTTTTCACATAACTGTTTTGACAACCGCATAAAACATGACGAGACAGTTGGCAAATAAATGAATATATTAAATAAGATCTAATAACTTTTTGAACTGTAAACTTTGGTTCTTTCTTGCATCTCTCTTATCTCCCTAAATTTATGCATACATTTTGCAATATTATTTTTGAAAAGTTGAATTTAGTGTGAATAATTTTGTTTTTCAATATGGGGTTGATAATGCTATTATTATTAATATAATATCTGTAACTCACTTTGATTACCTATGTTCAGAGGTGTCACGCTCGCAATAGACTAAACTGCTGATGACGGGTATATTAGGGTTCTAATCATGGTCGGGTGTACAGAGGTTTTATTTCCCCAAAGCTTTTTTTTTTCTCTTTTTGTTCTCCCTCCACTAAAATGTATATACACTTTCTCTAAATATTATTACTCATCCCTAACACACTAACATAATTGTTTAAAAATGGTGTGGCCCAATGTCTAAATAATTTAATAATAATGGAAATTGATAAAACTAATACTACTATAACAATAACGTAATTAGCATTTTTACTTTCCATCCATTACTGTTTACAGACTGTGGCCTCGGTCACTCTTTTATTCAAACCATATATTTTCCACTGCCGGCTTGCTAGGCCTGCCGTGGCCTCATATGCCTTATAATATAATTTAAGACTAGGACAGGCACAACATCCAGTCCCCATCTCTTAATTCATCACTGTGAAAGGGTGTACCCATTTTTCACCATTGATAAATTTTTAGGCTATGCTGGGAATCGAACCCCGAGACTCTTATATTAGTAGACATACACGCAAACGACTGAGCTAAGGTGCTGGACCATAATTAGTACTTACTTAGTACTAATACTTTGGGATATAATTATATCAACTTTATACTATAGATAAAACGTATTTAGTGTGTTGAGTACCATGCCTACAAAAAGTATGTGCTTAACTCTGTTTGAAACATATAAGTAAAACACTCCTTAGATGAAAATAACTGTTACAATTGTTAGCTTGCTTCCAAAACCTTGCAATGTCATAATACTAAATGTTTCAACAGGAGGGAGGGGGGGAAACATGAGTAAGGACCGGAACTCTCGATTCAAGGGCTCGAGAAAATCTCGAATATAAGACTCACATCCATATTTTTTTTATGTTGTTTTTCAATTTTTCAAAATAAATCTATTTAAGAGTTCTAATAATGATTATTAGTGGCTCAGAACCATTTATAATAATTAAAGGATTAACTCAACAACCAGATCCCATACCAGTAATTTAACACTTAACTGAATGTATGAATGTTATAATGAATGGATTATAAGAAAGAATGTTAACATTCAGTTACTATTTGTAACCCGCCTCGGTGGCTTAGTTGGCTAATGCGCTTGTCGTGTTGAGCTCAACTGCTGAGGACAGGGAGATCGAGGTTTGATTCTCGGTCGGGTGAACTGGGGGTGGTTTTTCCTAAAATGGTTTTCCACTCTCCCTCCACGCAAATGCGGGTTCACTTTCTCTAATTCACCCTCCCCGATTCCTAATCCATTGGTGTAATTAGTACTTAAAGCATATAACCCGAACGGGTAGTAAGACGCGGTGCTAGATATTATTATTATTACTATTTGTATTTTATATTATTTTCTTATATTTATATTTCTTCTCATGTCCACAATTTTTTTTTCCAAGATTTGGGTTTGGGATTCTAAGATAAATTGGAGATTTGGATTCATAAGATGATGGATTGGATCAGACTCTAATTATAAGGCATTGTTTTATTCTCTTAGAGGGCGCTTCATTTCACTAAATAACACGAGGCAACAACCGGAAAATGTCTCTTGGTGCCAATAACTTGTAAAGTGGGAAATTAATTGTTATGAGGTTTGTAAAGTAATCTAACAAGACGCGATGTCATCACTTGTTGTGTTGTTAATTAACATTAAAACGGTATCTATCCCTTTGTAAGGTGCCAGATCATGTGTTTTCGGAGACCATGTTCAAGGATCAGGATGTGCTGCTAGGGGTGTGGAAGAACTACCCCCCTCATCCCCTCCAGGAGCAAGAACCCGCAGGAGACCGCAAGTGGATCAAATCCTTCAAATTACTGCAGGTACAAGAACCCTGTTTGTACGAACACGGCCCGAAATTACGTTTTAAAACATTTTGGGGAGCTCTGTTAAAGTTTCTTAAAATTATGTTTAACCAGGAGGGTGGAAAAGTATACTTTTGCAATTTAAAGCCAACCCAAATTTAAAATCGTATTGGCCTTAATATAGTGCGATGTTTTTTCTCCTTAAATGTCGCTCCGAAAACTACTTATATTACACATGCAGCATAACATTTTTTACTAAAAAAACTCAAACATACTCTTAATAACTTTAATGGCCAGCCAGCAGGAATCTTATCGCACGCGCGCACACACATAACACACTCATTAAACCTTACAGTGCATTTTTAAATTATATAATAGTACAAATTTTAGTTAATCTGAAAATCTTGTAGTCCGAATAGGTCTTGGTCCCAATTAGTTCGGATTAACGAGAGACTACTGTATTCACCAACCTAAAATACAATTTCTATATAGTAAGTGTTGAAAATAATTGTTTGTCATGTGTTGTTTGTAGGCTTATATTAACTTGACGGAATTACTGAACATATCTTCGGCCCACGAAGTGGACTGATGATTGGATTTGGCCCCTGAGATAAAAAAAAAAAGCCGGAAGAGTTGGATAATGTTTTATTGCATTAGTTGTAATATTTCATTCTAAATTGATATATCAAGTTGTGCATATAACAGATAATATTTGTGATGATTTAACATAAATTAATGTTTTAACCATCAATAATTGTAATGAAAAAGCTTCGTAAATACCAAAATAGATTTGTTTTTTTCTGAACAGAGACAAATTTTTTCTAAGCTTTGCTTGCCCTTTGTACTTATTATGATTTTTCTTGTTTTTAGACTATTTTTTTTGTAACATTATCATAATATTAACATTTTTTTTTGTGAAATAATTTCTCTTACGTGTATTATGGTTTTGTCAGAAACTGACAGAGTTTGAAGAGAATATCGGCGTGCAGTTTACACACATCAGACTGTTGGCACGGGCCTTCACAGACAGGAGCATTGGATACACCAACCTCACGCTGTGAGTGGCGATATTTTTTAATACCGTCGGAATGTTTCAAGCTTATTTGTGATTATTATTGCCCTTAAGTCATGTAATAATCTTCTCTTTAATCATGGAAACTGTTAAACACATACAATAATTATTATCAAGCCTTTGCGAAGCTTCAAAATTTTGAATTTGAATCCAAATCTTGCTGATTCGTATTTGACTTAAAATTACAAATCTTAATATTTTTTTTTTTCATTTATGACAGAAGAGACAGGAAAGAGGGATAGAAATACAAGGGGCTGCCCAAAAATAAGTTTACAACACAGTTGATATCAATATGGATTAAATATCAAAGCTATTATATTTGTTAGTTACTGTTATAGCCACGTATAAGTATAGTATTCTTTAAATTGAAAAATTACACCTGGACAGGGGAATCGAACCAGGGACCTTTGGCTTAATTTGCCAATGCTCTAGCCTTTGAGCTATCTAGGAGTGGTCCTGTACAAAGCGTTATTCTTCACTCATATTTTAAGACAAGATTCTGTGATGGGCATGCGGAAATCGTCTGCTATATTTGCGTGAAGACTCTGGACAATTCCTGGATAGCTCAGAGGTTACAGCGTTGGTTGACTAAACCAAAAGTCCTGGCTTCGATTCCCGTGTCCAGGTGTTCTTTTATAATTTAGAGAATACACTTATCAGTTACTATCTATGTTTTTCACTTTATTTTTCAATATAGTCCCCACCACGGTTAAGGCATTTGTTCAGTCTTGGAACTAGTAGAATTCTGTGCCCTGCATTTACAATCCCCTTGTAACAGCTGTTTTCACATTGCCTAGGACCTTTCCTTAAAACTAATCTTAATATTTGAAAGTTTAAATCTGATTCTAAATTTAAAATACAAATAGATACCATATTCAGATTAGGTGAAATTTAATTAAAAATACAAATAAACTCACAATTTAAAACAATTCATTATTTTACAGAAGGGATCATATTCATTATTTGGCTTAGCAATAGAAAATTGAAAATTTTATAGTATCAATAATCCCTTCATTATTTAAACTTAGTATTAATTACCTTGTTTTTTAATTGGACTAGTAAAAAATTATGTATAATTTAGCCTAATGTTCAATTTAAATTTGACTTACATTTTCATTATAAAATACTGGATTCATTTTTGATTATAATTTAAAATTTTGAGTTCGCACAGGTTTAGAATCAATCATGACTTCAAAAAAAGCGCCGTCTAAACTAAATTAAATTATAATATTGGGTCATACTTCCAGGGGCTCTAACCAACGTCTAGAATTTCTTGGGGACACAGTACTGCAGTTGATTGCCTCAGAATATCTCTACAAGTATTTCCCTGAGCACCACGAGGGACATCTCTCGGTGAGTCTTTAGTATATTACAACAGTTGGTATCTTCCTTGGTATCTTCTCCTCTATTCTCCTCACATAACTGTACCACCTTAGTCGTGACTTCTCTATCCTGTCCTGCACTGCACTCTACCGGCTTCTCCTTAACAATTCCTCTCACCCTTATTATGCCACTTAATTGTTTTATTAAAGTAAAATTTAAGTCAAAATTTTCAAGGTAGTTGTTTATTGATCAAAATTGAAAAAAAAACCACTTATATTCACACCGCATCTGGGTTGTGGTCTATGCAAAGATTACATAACCAGATAAAATGTATGAATTAAAATGCAGTGAGCAAAAAAAAAAAGTTATGAATAGTATGATAGAATAGTAGGGTTGGGTGACCTGGCGGTCTAGGGGTAAGGTGTCGGACTCTGTGCTGGGGTCTGGGATTTAATCCTCGGTCCTGGCACAAATTTATCTGATTGCCAAACCCTTTCGTCACCTCTGACAAGACGTGTATTAATCACAACTTGTGAATGTGGGGAATGCCAGACCTCCACCGTGGTTCGGAGCCCACGTTAAACTGTAGGTCCTCCATTTCATCTCACAATCACTCTACCAATACACATTAATGTAAGTGCGTATAACCCGAACGGGTAGTAAGACGCGGTGCTAGTAATAATAATAATAATAATAATAATACCCGCCTCGGTGGCGTAGTTGGCTAACGCGCTTGTCGCTTTGAGCTCGACTGCTGAGGACGGGGAGATCGAGGTTCGAATCTCGGTCGGGTGAACTGGGGGCAGTTTTTCCTAAATGGTTTTCCACTCTCCCTCCTCCCTCACGTCCTCTCATTCAACCTTCCCAATTCCTAATCCATTAGTGTAATTAGTACTTAAAGCGTATAACCCGAACGGGTAGTAAGACGCGGTGCTAAATATTATTATTAATATTATATAATAATAATAATAATAATAATAGTAGTAGGAAAATAGTAGAGTACAAATAAAACACTAACATATTTACCCACACTTCAATATTTCAATGCTACTATAGCATCTTCCTCGGAAAGTATTAGGAAGATGCTATATCAATATGAAAATATTGAATTGTGTGTAGTTAATATGTATTAGTGTTTTAACTTTTATGTCTACTCTACTATTTTCCTATTATTATATCATTTTATTTATTACAAATCATAACCAGATAAAGAAATATAAGTTCATATCATTGATAAAACTAATAATCTAGTCCCAACTCTCACCAGTTATGCAAAGATTAATAAAAAAATTTAGATCATCAAAGCTTTAACTGTTGATTTTTAAATAAAATCTTTTTGTCTTAATTACATTAACTGTTATCATTCTCTTAAGCATATTTACTAATAGTTATTAATAAATAATCAATAATCGGTATTAATTGGTGTAAATAATCGTAGCAAGAACAATTATTTCAAACCACCAGTAATCGGTTTTACTGAATCGGTACACATTTATATTAAATCATTATAAAAGAACAGCAAACAACAATTTGATAAATATGAACAAAATATAGCATTAGAATAATACCTTAACACTTAACAGGAAGCGTGTAACCCAAACGGGTAATAAAATTCATTGCTAAAAATACACTTTACAGGAGAAACAAATGCACTAAGCTAACGCTTGTTTAATCAATTGTGCGAGAATAACAAAGCTTGGCAGATCGAAGTGATCTTTAGGTTATGGATGTATCCACATCAAGTATCATATTTGTGAATCCAAAAAATTAAACCTGTCAACAGGAATTGAGCCTAAGACCCTTGGCTTAGCATGCCACTGAGCTATCCAGGATTCGTCCCATACTTAGGGCCAGTTTCATAGTCAAACTTAGTAAACCTCAAGTGTGGTGCTATACTAAATACAGGACGACACCTACCTAGACCAGAATGGAATGGGCCAGTTTCCTATGCGAGAACGGCCCATTCCATTCTGGTTTAGGTGTCGTCTTGTATTTAGTGTAGCGCCGCACTTGAGGCGTACTAAATTTGACTATGAAACTGGCCCTTAGGGTCATTCTTCACTGATAGTTTTAAGGCAGTCTCTGTGATGGACGTGCGGAAATAATCAGTTACTTCGAGCTATCATTAATACTGTAGCCATTGGCGCCTCAAAGTGGCCCTATGTTGTCATTAGTCATCATCATCTGTTATTTTAAAATATTATTTCTACAATTCTATGTTGTTGTTTTCTTCCAATCTTTGTATTTTTATTATTTCAAACTTGTCAGTTACTGCGGAGCTCTCTGGTGAATAACCGGACACAAGCAGTTGTCTGTGATGACCTTGGGATGACCAACTACGCTGTTTACTCGCACCCTAAGGTGGAGCTGAAAACTAAGGATAGGGCAGATTTGTTGGAAGCCTTCCTGGGTGCTCTCTATGTGGACAAGGTAACAACTCTGCCAGGCGCTCCATTCATCATAGTTAAACAACGCTACGTTGGGCGTTCTTGGGGAGGGAAGGAATTGTTATAGACTAGGGGTGAAAAACGGCTTTGGCAATAAAAATATTGACAGCTAAAATGCACATTTATGTGCAATTATTCCAAATCTGGACAGTTATGTACCCTTTGTTACCCTTGAAAGGTAGTAAGCTTACCTTGCATGGTTCCACTATGGTGTAGCTTATAAGTTAAGGCCATAGTGTAATATGTCAAGGTAAGACTACTACCTTCCAGGGTATATCAAAATTTATGTTTATTTGGAAAAAAAATAGTTAAATATATAAATGTGGTGATGATAGCTTCATTTATAAGGCTTGGACAAATTAATTTTAAAAAAATTGAAACTAACCAAATCATTATAAGTGTCTAAAGTTGTATAGAGTTTCACAGTTTTTTTTATCACTTTGATAAACCAGGTTTTAAGGATTATTTTAACTTTTATTCAGCTTTAAGAATACTTCAAATATTTAATTCGAACTTGCTTTGAACTGAAAAAATAAACTTTGGACACCCCTTATATTGACTGCTGGGCCTTCATTTCAATAACATAAGTTAGATAAGAGTACACTTAGTCTCAAAAGAGTAATTAACTGCTTGCATTGTCACTTATATGCTATCAAATATATTTTCATGATTTTTCACAAAGTTAGACAGGAAAATATCCTTAATTTTATCTTACCAGGACTCATATGAAGTGGCTAATAGCAAAGGGAGCTAGTGATGAGGAGGGTAGATTATAGGAAGTGCAGTCACATTAATATCGAGGAAGATGGTAAAACTACCCCCCCTAGGACTATTGGCAAGGATTAAAACCCCTGCCTCAAGACACCTCTGTGTGACCCTCGTGGGAATATGTTTCAGGGACTCCACCACTGCCTTACATTCTGCAACGTGTGTTTCTTCCCGCGGCTACAAGACTTCATCATGAATCAGGACTGGAACGATTCCAAGTCTAAACTGCAACAGTGCTGTTTGACGTTGCGAACCATGGATGGAGGGGAACCAGACATACCTGTCTACAAGTAGGTTCACAACTCTCTAACCATGGACGGAGCAGAACCTGACATACCTGTCTACAAGTAGGTTCACAACTCTCTAACCATGGACAGAGGGGAACCTGACATACCTGTCTACAAGTAGGTTCACAACTCTCTAACCATGGACAGAGAGGAACCTGACATACCTGTCTACAAGTAGGTTCACAACTCTCTAACGATGGACAGAGCAGAACCTGACATACCTGTCTACAAGTAGGTTCACAACTCTCTAACCATGGACAGAGAGGAACCAGACATACCTGTCTACAAGTAGGTTCACAACTCTCTAACCATGGACAGAGCAGAACCTGACATACCTGTCTACAAGTAGGTTCACAACTGTAAGATTCGAGGAAGAAGGTACTGGAAAGATGGATAGAAAACATGTAAACACACAATATGGCTTCTATGCATTTTGCCTTGCTTTTATTATGCCTTTTGTGTATTTTTTTGGTTTCCTCTGTTTAGAAGTTGCTTTGCGCGTTTCACACTCCTCTCTGGTGAGTTCCGATAGAATGAAGCCTAAGTCAGGTAAATGGGTGGTAGCGATTTATTTTCTTCACCTCTTTGTCCACTGACAGCAGTGTAATGTCTAAACTGTGTTCTACTTTTAATTGTAAAAACCATAATGTGTCCGTCCCTTTTATATGTTTCTGTCCACCTTTCCTATACCTTCTTACAAATATATATTTATAATACAATACAACGTAAATCTTGCAACTGTTCCCACAGAGTGGTCGAGTGCAAAGGTCCTACCAACACCCGAGTCTACACTGTGGCCGTCTACTTCCGAGGGAAGAGGCTGGCCAAAGCTTCCGGGCACAGCATACAGATGGCAGAGATGAATGCTGCCAAGCAGGCACTTGAAAACTCTGAAGGTCAGTACCCCCTCTTTGTCGACACGGTTAAAATATAGTTTTCACATAATATGAATGAAGGAACGAACCTATTACCTCACGTTTCTGTAAAGATCAATACCTCTTTTAGGTCAGGTAAAATACACTTTTATTCAAATATAAATTTTCATTTTACCTCTGAATCTCGTTTATCAAACTTGAGTTTGAAGCTTATAAATCATGAAGCAGGATAGAAAGGAAATCGATTAACAAATTTTCTTTTTCTTCCTTTTGTGTTTTTGGTGTCTTCCTTTGTCCAGTGGTAGCAGTGTAAAGTGTGAACTGTGTTCTTCTTTTCCTTGTAAAAGCCATATTGTGTCCGTCCTTTTTATATGTTTCTGTCCACCTTTCCTATACCTTCTTCCAAATATAACCAAACTATAACTTTGTAGAAACACTGTCTTATTATACATTTCCAAGCCATTAGACACCAATTCATTTTATTTAAAAAAACCTTTTAAATATTTCAATAATGTTTATCACTTTATAATACTCGAACTAGAATAAAACTCAATGGTTACATTCCAACTTGACTCAAGTGGAAGATACCTACTTGTACACCCTTACTATCAATATTTGAGTGGTATTACAAGTGTACAACTTTCGTGCATGTTTCTACTTGTTGACATGTTGTAGGGCTGTTTCCTCAACTGGACCATCAAAAGCGGGTGATTGCTAAGAGTATGAAGACGCACCAGTGGCCGCTCCGCCCCAAGTCTCGCACTCGCATGCTTCGTAGGGAGACCACCTCCAAGAGCAGAGACAAGAAGCGGTAAAACCACCGACCGTCGCATCTTCTTTCATGATGTGAGGGGGACGAAAACTATTTAACTTAGATTTTCATTTTACTTCAACTTGAAATGTACACCAATTTGTTTTTATTTTACTTCAACTTGTAATGTACACCAATTTGTTTTTATTTAGTTTTTTTGCTGACTACCGAGATAATAAAGAGAATTTTACTGATGTATTTTAATGCAAACCTTAATAGTGTGTTATGATATAGAGTACTATAAATCAAATAATCGAATCTTTACTCATCATCAAATGGTATGTAATCAATGAACCATTTTTATAAAGTATATTGATTGTTTCGTGTAGAAATATATATATATATATATATATTTTTTAAATATTTAGTCTAAAAATATCTATGGAATTGAATTAATTATTTATTAATACAGGATTTGTAAAACAAGTAAATATGAGGATAATTAATTAAATTTCTAGAATATTTATATATTCTTTTTTAAAAAACTGAACTTTTATTTATAAAACCGGTAGTTAAAATAATATTTTTCTTCCAGTTAATTCTCAGCGCGACTCTCTTTTAACAGAGTTGTCTCTGTTAATCACACCAATCTCAATTCTCAAATTAACATGTTTGGGATTTTTGTTTCATCCCTCCCCCTCTCTCACGCGTCTTTATTGGGTATCCACGAGAATTTTATCGAGTTAAAAGAAAAAGAAACTAAACAAGAATGTGGCTCACAATAATTTTAGGCTGTACTGGCTGGACACCCTATAATACTATTTTAACATGTTTATTGTTTGCATTATTTTCTTCTTAAATAACCATTGTAAAGACACGCTTACCAGAAAAAAAAAACGTAGTCCTTAAAGTTTACAATTAAAACAGATCACAGTATTATCAGTATCATTAATCAGCAGGAAAACACACACTGGATTTTCTCTAGTTTAAAAAAAAAACATTGAAAGGAGGATAGAAGGGCAAAATTGTATCACTCAAAAGTTCACGATTAGAAAAAATAAAATCATAATTATGTATTTTGTTGTTTTAATAGTGAACTTTGAGGTTTACAGTTTTCTGGTAAGTGTGTAGGCCATTCTATCCTATTTTCATTGTTTAGTTTAATACAGCCGTTTGGCGCCATTTTTTCTATAGTTAAAAAAAAAGTTGACTGTTGTGTTTAGACATACCAAACAAGTTTTGATTTTTAATTATATCTGGTTATCTTTATTACCGGATCCAGTAGCGGCGGGATATCCAGCGGGGTGGGGTACTGGGGGCGTAATATACCAGGGGTGGACCAACTAGCTGAACAACAAATGGTAGATGGTTATATATGGACATGGGTTTAGGCGGCAACATCGATGTAGTTATTAAATAAAAAAGGCATTGTGAAGATAGGAGAATGACGTTAAGAAGGGTAGCACACCCCAATTTTTTAAATAGGTACTGGGGTTAGGTCTAGGATAATGTCCAGGTTGTCCCTTTTCACTTAGTCGAATATATTTGTTAAGGTTATTGTTTTAAGAACTGTTTTGTTGTTTACCTAAATTATACTTGACTGATTGTAGTACTAAATGTTTTTTATTTTAACTATGTCTAAATAAACTAAACTATTACTGAATCAGATAGCCGAAGCCATCATCCATGCATTTTAGTGAGTATAGCACCATCTAGATATCATATTCTGAAAATTGAAAAATGACACCCGGACACGGGAATAGGACCCGGGACCTTCGGCTTAGTACGCCAATGCTCTTACCACTGAGCTATCCAGGATTCGTCCCATGCCCAAGGTCATTCTTCACTCATAGTTTAAGGCAGAGTCTTTGATGGACGTGTGAAAGTCGTCAGCTTATAAATACGTGATTACATAAGATCACAGCCATCAGACAATGCAGCCACCCACGACTCGGTAATTGGCATATGTTATTGCCTTAAACTATGAGTGAATATTGAAGAATGAGCCTGGGCACGGGATGAAACTTGGATAGCTCAGTGGTAAGAGCATTGGCGTACCAAGCCGAAGGTCCCGGGTTTGATTCTCAGGTCCAGGTGTAATTTTTCAATTTTCAGAATATTATATCTAGATGGTGCTATCCTCACTAAAATGCATGGATGATAGCTTTGGCTATCTGATTCAGTAATAAATATACATTCCCGTACAATTATAATATAATTGTCAAAATGGCTGCAATAACATATGCCAACTACCGAGATGTGGGTGGCTGTGTTGTCTGATGGCTGTGATCTTATGTAATCACGTATTTATAAGCTGACGACTTTCACACGTCCATCATAGACTCTGCCTTAAACTATGAGTGAAGAGTGAAGAATGACCTTGGGCTCGGGACGAATCCTGGATAGCTCAGTGGTAAGAGCATTGGCGTACCAAGCCGAAGGTCCCGGGTTCGATTCCCGTTTCCAGGTGTCATTTTTCAATTTTCAGAATATGATAAACTAAACTATATTTATAACCCAAGGATGTGAAAACTAAACAAAACTAGTCCTTACCTTTTTTTCATGTATTTTAAGTTTCCTTTTGGTCTCACTTTGCATGTGAATGTGTGCTCAGTGTTTAAATTACACGTGTTCAAGAAATTCTATATTTAATGACATACTAGGTGTATATTTATCTCAATATGTTGGCCTGCCATCTTTCTGGCATAGTCATACACCTTTGCCTTTTAATTATCTATTGAAATTTGTCCTTTTTTTCATATGTGGGACTTGCAAGATAAAAATATAAAATTGTGAGGTTTGTGACACGCTATTTGTTTATCTTTCACTGCCCTGTATTTTTTTTTATTGATATACGAATCTAACATTTGCTAGATGTAGCACCTTTTTGAAATTTTTTCAATGCCAAGATTGTTTTAAACTCTATTTTTTCTTAGACTAGTTTAAAATAGTTATTCTTTTAGTTTTTGGTGGACTTTTTTTAAACTATTAATTTACAACATTATTTTCACCATTTTATGTGTTTGTATTTAATTAATTCTAGAAATATATAATAAATTCTGATCCAATATACATTAACTGTGTTTTTTTTATGTTATATATTTATATAAAAGTATTTTTTCGTCGATTTCCTTTTCCTCCTGTTTATAATTTTTGGCTTCTTCTTTAAATAAGCAAGTCACATTGTGCGTTTCACACTCCTTCCTGATGAGTTTCGATAGAATGAAACCTAGGTTGGCCAGTAACAATCTATTTTCTTCAAAAGGCAGACATTACCTCTTTGTCCAGTGGCACCACTGTATATGGTGACCTGTGTATTGTCTTTCATGTATAACAAAGTAGAAAGTGTGTTTCTTTAAATAGATATGAATACATCATGTAACTCTTAAAGAAAAATCTCTTTCGATTTCGAGGAACAATATGCGTCAATGAAAATCTCTTTTCAAGAATGTATTTGCTCAACATACTGCTTGTTTTTATTGGTCAAATACTGAGAAAATTTGAATTTTTATTGTCGTTCACAAATTTACAAAATTCCATATAGAGTTTGTTATAAAAAAAATTGTATCTGGCCTAGG
>CABFVZ010002224.1:86886-132708 GCA_902151445.1 Timema monikensis
GGGGGGGGGGTACTTTTCAACAGTGGGGGTCGTTTTTGCCACCAAGGTATGGCCCAATTTCCGTTGATTTACTTTTCGGTACGGTGAAACTTACTTCTAGACTCCTGCATTGGCTTTTCATGTTTTGACAAAATAACCTCTCCAGTGTTGCCTTCTTAACAATGCTCATACCAACCTCACCACCGAAGGTGGACGGCTTCCACCAGTGTGGGGAGCCGATAGGGTTGGACAGTATTGCTGTGACGATCCAATGGGAAGAGAGCGCCAGCATTGTGGGCGGAACAATGGCTTTCCCTGCTTTCTCCAGTAATAGACCTGTTACAAAAGTAATGGTTTTTAGGGGTTTGCATAGCTTATAAAACTCTTGGCTCGGCTAATTTTCTCAATTTATGTTAATTGCGATTCTGAGTCACTATGTGCACTCCTTCTATCATTAGAGGTAGCATTCTTATTAGCTCTTTTTTTTTTGTCAACGCGTCTTATCAACCATTACCACTCATTATGCTAATGTGTTAGAGATGAGGTATGTTAAATTTAAAGGAAATGTACCCGCGTTTATGTGGAAGGAGAGTGAAAAACCACACTTAATACACCTGACCGGGATTCTAACTCTGATCTCTCTATCGTCGGCAGTACAGTCTTATTGTAAGAGTGACAACTTGGACCATACTGTCACAGAAGCGGATGATTCTTACCTTGATTGATTACACTATGACTTTATCTTATAAGCTATACCATAGTGGAATAATAAAAGGTGAGACTGCTACCTTTCAAGGTAGACAAAGGGTACACAGCAAATTAAAATTCATATTAAAAATATCTAAAGAAATTCAACTGTGTGATAGTAATTTGATTTATCAGATTAGGATAAAATATTTCAAACAATTGTGCAAGTAAACATTTGGTGAAGTATTTAAATGTGTATGTGTGTGTGTATGTATATACACACACAAACACAATTAATCAGCATTTAAATAATGGCCCATATGTGCTGAGACGTAATCTTTGGGTGATTGGTACTAACTGTACTTGCCAACAGAGCTTCATTATGTTTCACTACAATTTATATATCGGGTGAGGGTTGTATTATAGATCGTATACTTTATATACACTTGAATAATTGGTGTGACCCGCCTCGGTGGCGTAGTTGGCTAACGCGCTTATCGTGTTTAGCTCGACTGCTGAGGACGGGGAGATCTAGGTTCGAATCTCGGTCGGGTGAACTGGGGGTGGTTTCTCCTAAATGGTTTTCCACTCTCCCTCCACGCAAGTTCGGGTTCACTTCCTCTAATTAATCCTTCCCAATTCCTAAGCCATTAGCGTAATTAGTACTTAAAGCGTATAACCCGAACGAGTAGTAAGACGCGGTGCTAAATATTATTAATAATAGTTGGTATGGTGATTCTATATTTAGTAATGGCAACAACCTTTATAGGTTATGTTCTCCCACGAGGACAAATATTCTGAGGGGCAACAGTAACTACCAATCTCCTATCAACGATCCCATATTTAGGTATTGACTTAGTACAATGAGTATGGGGAGGTTTTACACTAGATAATGCCACCTTAAAAAGATTTTTCACATTCCATTTCGTCTTACTATTTATTGTTCTAGGAGCAGTATTAATTTATCTTCTTTATTTTCATCAAACCAGATCCAATAATCCACTAGGAATGAACATATTGATTGATATATTTTAAAACAACTAACACAACATATTCAAACTTTAATTTGGGTTTCCTTTGAATTGAAAAAGTAGACTTTGCACACCGCTTTTGGTTTCCCCATCAACCGACACAGATGCAAACATGCTACAGTCAACATCTCTCCTTGAAAAGCTATGTAGACTGCACTCACCTGGATATAACTCGAGAGCCTCGATGTCCATGTAGATTTCCTCGAGTTTCTTTGCTAAGGCCGGCTCCCCCACCAATTCCTGGAAGCTCGTGTAAGGAACAAGTCTAAATTTCCGCCGATAGTTGTTGAACGACTGAAGGTGAAGTTGTCTCGCGCGGTTGATCACAGCCTTGCCAATGTTACCCAGAGCCTTTCCGTGGTTTCTGTGTTTCGGCTGAAGCACACACGAGGGGGGGGGGGGGTTGTTCAGAAGCATGGTGGTTCCCCCTCTCTCTGCCCATTCTCCACANGGGAGAGGTCTTAAGATCATCATTGAATGCCGGTCGGGTCACCTGTGGGTGGCTTTTAATAAATGATGTCCCATTCTCCTTTTACGCAAATGTGAGTAGGTTACCACTAAAATGCTTTCCTCCTCACCCCTACTCTAATAGAGTAATATCATATATGTTTGTAGCCTGAACAGGTAGTAAGATACTAGTGGTGGTGCTAGTGGTAGTAACTAGAGTGGTTTTAGGGAGCTTAGGACCTATTTCAATAGCTCAGGGTATTTGTTAATCTTAACCATTGATTACATCCAGAGATCCGAGTCCTACCTTGCCCGCATTGGTGTGAACGAGTGTTTCCACGAAGCCGTCGAAGGTGTGCTCAAGCACAATGCGGTTGTTACTGTTGAGGAGGTCAGCCATGTTGTACGTCTTGTGTACTACTTTTATCTGGTCCGGCAACATGGTCAACCACAAGTGGAGGAGGTTGAACTCTTGGAACACCCTGTAGCCGTATTGGTGACTGGTGCCGCGCAGCAGCTCGGGACGGTATTTCAGGTCCACCCTGTATTGAGTGAGGTGCTGCATAAAGTCCTCCAGGGTCACCTTCAACATCTCCCCTGTAATATACTCTCATTGATATTGACATCGATATCTCTCACATATCATCATCATCATCATCAAATGTTTCCAGCCTGTCTTCCTCCTTTAATTTCTTCCATTCTTCTCCTCTCACTTGCACACTTTCTGTTATCTGCTCCTCCCATCTCTTTCTTTGCTTTCCTTTCGGTATTTTCCCTGCGTACTTCATCTCTAGCATCTACCTGCCTTAAAAGTAGGCCTATGAATGGCCAACTTCCAGGTGTCCAGTGACTCCTTTTTATTAATTAAAGTAACCTGTAAGATATTATTTTTTAAGATATTTAATGTGCGCCTTCTTAACATGTCAATGACTGAGCTAAGGTGTTGTATTCAGAGAGCAATCATTTTCCAACCCTAAATGATACTGGGAGAGAACTCTCGCTGCTATTGGTCCAACAGTCCACGTGGTTAGGTTCGGGGATATTAAGGGAACAGACGCTACTCGCATAATTTAGATACTGTTTCCATCACTAACATAAAATATACATTTACAAAAGACATTGGCTCATTTCACAAAATGATAAATGTGAAAGAATTAATCCTCGGTTAAATAACGTGTTTTAACTGTGGGGACATTATGGATACATTCTGCACACATTAAATTACTAAAACTAAAGTTAATGAACATATACCCGCTTCAGTGGCCAAACGGTCTAAGACGTCACTCTCGTGTTAGATTGGCCTGCTTACGACAGAAAGATCGGGGCTCGAATCCCGTCTAGTTCTATTGAGGCTTGTGGTTTCCGACTCTCTTTCCACGCACATGCGGGTAGATTAACTCTTAAATGCAACCTTCCTCATCCCTATCCCGTTAGAGTAATTATAGGCGTATAGCTCGAATGGGTAGTAAGACGCTAAGATGTGATGATAAAAAAATGTACATGGCTAGCAAAGCTTAGGTAACTATTTAAACTGAGAAACATAGTGAGGCTAAAATTCATTAAGTTATTTTATATATATTAAAGTAAACTTTGATTTTAAACACATTTATGATTGGAAATCCATCTTATATGTGTTACTTTACTTTATTCGTGCGAAAACGATAATTTAAAAGTTAATACGCTCCAAGTATAACAGCAATCCTAACTTAATTGTGTACGACAAATGTTATAAATATCATATTATGAAACTTGAAATATGACACCTGGACACGGGAATCGAACCCGGGGCCTTGGGCTTCCTATGCCAATGCTCTAACCACTGAGCTATCCAAGAATCGTCCTATGCCCCAGGGTCATTCTTCACTTTTATTTTAAGGCAGAGTCTATGATGGACGTGCGGAAATCGTCTGCTACAAATGTGATTTTATTAAGATCACGAGCTATCAGATAACGCAGCCATCTTTGACTCGGTAGTTGGCTTCATGCTGCCACTTGTACAGTTAGAATAACTGTACGGGAATCCTGGATAGCCCAGTGGTAAGAGAATTGCCGTACTAAACCAAAGGTCACGGGTTCGATTCCCGTGTCCAGGTGTCATTTTACAATTTTCAGAACCAGATATCTAGATGGAGTAATCCTCACTAAAATGCATAAATAATAGCTTTGGCTATTTGATTCAAATGTTATAAAGGTTTCATTCTACACAAGCCCAATGCAGGTACGTATCCAGAGGTTGGGGAGGGGGTAGGGGCCTAAAGCCCGTCCTCCTCCCCTCACTCCCGAAACCTAAATAAAAATGAAAAATAAATATATAAAGATTAAAAAAAACAATATCTTGTAGTCATACATAAATTCCTAGTTTAAAAAAATACATTAGTAATTAATTTCCGTTTCACTTTCTTAACATGGACTAAACTTGGTGAATAATAAGATGTAATGTACTCAGGTTTTCCTCCACACACGGAGATAAAAATATGTCAAAGTTTCATTTAAAAAAATATTACAGCTGGACCATGCTTGCATTCACTAATAATGAATAAACTTTTGTGACTTTGAATAGAAAATTTATTAGTTTTTATAAAAATGTATGTAAAATTACTATATTTTCTATAATTATTATTATTAGCACCGCGTCTTACTACCCGTTCATGTTATACGCACTTACGCTAATGTGTAATGGTAGGGTGATTGTGAGATGAAATGGAGGACCTACAGTTTAACGTGGGATCCGAACCACGGTGGAGGCTTGACATCCCACACATTAACAAGTTGTGATTAATACACGTCTTGTCAGAGGTGAAGGAAGGGTTTGGTAATCAGATAAATCTGTGCCGGGACCGAGGATTGAACCCCGGACCCCAACACAGTTTTCTATTAAGAGTCATAAAAAAATCAATTATTATTGAATGCAAGAATGGTTTTTCTTCAATATATTTTTGTACGAAATTTTGATATATTTTCCTCTCCGTGCCACAGGTCCGATTCCTCCGTCCCCCCTCTCCTATGTTTAGTCTTGAGATGACCATCGTCGTCGAGCAATATTTGAGGAATAAGCCCCCCCTGAAAGAACATTCTGGATACGTTGTCTGGCTATTCACGACCATGTTCACACCTGTGACCACCAGCCTGGCTGTCTGGTACAACCTCTCGTCGTCCCAAGAGGGATGTTCCTTGTGCAGGATGCTGCACACCCGGTTGTGCTCTCTGGTCCAGACAGTGGCCACCACGAACAAGAGCGGAGACATGCTGAGAACTCGATGGCCCATCGCCCGCTCGGGGTCTCCGCCCTCTGACCCCGTCTGCGCAATATTAGGAGAGGGTATCAGAAAACTTAGGGACGTTGCCTACTTGATGAATTCGAAGATATTTGGTGAAGAGTCTTACATCTTAACGTGACACAATCAGAGTCACGTCTAGGGGAGGAGGGAGGGGGAAAAGAAGGCAACCACCCCAGGCTTCACATTCCAGGGGGGCCACATTCCCCCCAAAAATTATTAAATTAAATTACAGTTACTATTCTAAATTGTGTACAGATAATTAACGGCAATAAGTATTCGATTAGTGATTGGATTCCATTCCAAATTCCTGAAAACTCTAACTTTATGTACCTAATTTAAGATTTAAGTTATTCGAGTAATGTGCTGCAGTACGTCACAATTGTACTACCGCTGTCGGTCCACAGACAACTAACAGTGTAGTTGTACAAAGAGGAATTTACTTTTGTTAACGTAATTTGTTTGTATTTAATAAAGTACAGTCATTTAATGGGTTGACCAATATTCCACAAAACACGAGAAATTATTAAGTTACATAAGTACAGAGTACGTATCAATATATTAAAACGGCTTAATGTAAAAACTGAGAAACTGCCGTACAAAAGGGGGGCTCAGACATGTTTGCCCCGGGCCCCACATTTTCTTAAAATGGCCCTGGACACACACTGATCAGTATCACACTCTAGACACCAATGTAATATATATACATTTATTTAAGGTATTTAACGTGCAATTTCTCAACCGACTTTATATATCAGTACACAACTTATAAACTAACTTAAATCCAGAACAGACACAACATCCAGCCCCCAGGTATTAATTCATCACTGTGAAAGGAGAAACCCACATTTCACCAATGATACATTTTTCGGCCATGTTGGGAATCGAACTCGGAACCCTTAGTTGAGTAGACAGACACATTACTGACTGAGCTAAGGTGTCGGACCATTTATGAAATAGAAAGAGAGGGAAGAAAGTGAGCAGTTCGCTCTGATAGGTCTTTTGTTTATCTGTTGATAATACTTTCCCTCTTCTTCTGACGAGTATAAACACTTGTTCTGCTATTCACCCTTAGAGAGTATTGACTTGCAATTCAAAATAAACTTTTTCTCGTTTCTTATTCTAGCTGTATATTTGCTCCCGCAGACTTTTTTTATCTACGTCCTGACAGGAAAGAATCCTATCGGACATTTTCGTGAATACACTAAATCATGAATGACTTTAAAAAATATATTTATAAAAAATACTTCTTCAAGATGCTTAATAATTTTATGACAATGTAAGACAATTTTTATAATCATCTAAGAATTTATGGATTTTGTTTTACTATATTTAAAACTCGCCGAACAAAACGTAAATCCATGAACATGGGGAATCCCAACTTGATTTGCGGCTACATCACAGGTTAGACAACTTAAGAGCTAATTTAAGACTATGACAGTAACCCCTTTTACAACACAAACATTCCTTGTGCCAATAATTATAATTCCTTTATGATACGAGTAAAAATAAATTATTTCATGGAACCCTCGGCATCAAACTAGAATCCATTAGGTTCTAAAAAGACCTCATTAGTCAATCAAAGCTGCACAAGCTTTAAAGAATCTTCCTAGGTAACTGAGGCTAAAGATTGACGAAACCTTTTAACAGTACACGAGTTTCTTGTTTATTAGAACGAAAACAAGATTATTTTCTATGACCCTAAACATATATAAACTTGTAAACATTTATGTTGATCATTGAGAGACGAAAGGTGACTGATATAGGAGCGTGGAATGGAATTTTGGGAATAGAATTATGTAATTTAATAGGGAAGGTCTCAACCTATTGTATTGCTATTTGTATTTTCCTTACACCCTGTTTGTTCTCCTACTACCAGACAATTCTACCCAGAAACATTGTAAGCCCACTTGTTTTCTATTTGACTTTTCTAGTGCTCTATGATGGAACGAAAGTGATTGCCAGTTATAGCCAACATTTTTACAGTTTTTTTCCAAAATAAAACAAGAAACTCTTCAGTAGATGTGTTTACACATGTTACTCTCAACAGTTCTTGTTTACTCGTCAGGGGCATTCTAGAACTTGTCGAGTCTCTTCCTTAAGAAAAGTATCTCAACAAATGCCGATACACGCTCATGACAGATCCTGTAAATTCTAAACCTGTGTCATAAGTACTTGTGGGTGGTTCGTATCCAGCTCGGGGAGGTCCTCCAAGGAAGGGGGGAACTCTTCGTCCTGGATGATCACAGTCTTCAGCTTGCCGCACTTCCCAGACCTCCTCCCGAGACGCGTCTCTTCGTCTTTACCGTAGACCTGAGAGGCGTCCACCTGGAGGACACACAGCATGATTGCCAACATCACTGTGTCGCTGATTATACAGTACACGGCGTTTGTCCCATATTAGACTAGACTGCTAGGGGCGAGGAGAGTGCCCCCCACCCTTCCCTCCACGCTAATTCCAAAGCACAAATAAAATGATAAATTAAACTTTCCACTGTTTTTTTAACTATTTCTTTTTTCAGCATCACGTCTCACTACTTTTTCTTATATTATACGCACGTGTACTAATTACGATAATGTGTTAAAGATGAGGAAGGTTAAATTTAGAAGAAGAGTACCCCACATCTGTGTGGAAGGACTGTGGATTTCAAACGCCCTCAGTACACCCAACCAGGATTCAAACCCTGATATCCTCGTTATCGGTGGTCCAGTCTACTGCGAGTGTGACTCCTTAGACCAATCGGCCACCGAAGCGGGTAATATTCCCAACTTGGGGCCCCCCTGACTACATTGTCTGTCCCTGACCCCGTGCGCGCTGGAGGTGATGGTCTGGAGGAACTGAAGACCAAAGTGTTGGGCGTACATCGCGAACAACAAGTTGGTGTGGCGAGGGTCCGGGATGAACTCCCGGTGCTCCAGCAACAGTTCAAACACCTCGTCGATGGAAGGGAGCGTCACAGGGCCTGCAACATCACCACTCTTACGATCAACAGAGTTAGGGGAAGGGCCTGCACCCAAAAAGACCATTTGGGTTTAAAAAAATGAGAGGGGTGGATCGGAGTCCCATCTGCTGGGGGCACGGCACCCCCCCTCCTCCTCGAAAGAGGGAAAACTTCATGAATTTGACTTTTTTTTTAGGGAATTTTAGGTTATTTGAACACTATTCTGAGCTAATTATATGAATTTCAAAAGCCAATTTTCGTAACAAAATTAAGTTTCTGAAAAATTAACGAAAATTAAAATGTAGTTGTCGCTGGGCTCATTGAAAAGAAACATAATATTGTTCACGAGTTTAATGATTAGAACAAAATTAAAAGGAAGGGGAGGAAATCTACATGGTATCATTTTTATCTGTTAGCTCGTAGAGGGATGATTCAAAGTAGTTGAGAGAGAATTGCAGCCAAATACCAAATACACTATTTTATTTTTTCACAAAAATTAAAAAAAGAGTAAATATTACAGTTATAAGGAGGGCCCATACCTACATATACAACCGAATGGTTAGAGATGAAGAGGGTAGAATCGTGAGGCCATGCACCTCGCAGGGGGCCCAGAAAAAAAAAGTTTTATTTTCAATGTTTCCGAAATAATCACTTTTTCTTATAATTATCTTTTTATCACCGTGTTTTAATTACTATCTGTTAGGTTTATACGGCTATATACTAATTTACTCTATTGTGTTAGGGTCGAGAAAGATTAAATTGATAAGAAATGTACCCTCATTTGTGTAGAGGGAATGTGGAAAGCCATTTAGGGACAACCTCCCTCACTACACCCTACCGGGATTACATATCTAGAGACTATATTCGCTGCAATATAAGGGTGTTGTTTATGTCTTGAAACTCACAGTCTGAAATGTTTTTTCACTGCCCATGCTATTATTAAGTAAGAAATATTTTGTCGGAAATAAATAGATATTCATATATTATGTAATAATTTGTTTCATATCATACCATGACTGCAATCTACAGAGCTAAAAGAGATTGCATAAACATTTCCAACAGTTTGTGGAGGTCCTGGGGTGTTAGCCCCTGTCCAGGGCCGCCCTTAGTGGTGCGCAAAGTGCGGTCACACAGCCCCCCCCCCCTCCCCCTCCCGCTTGTCTGGGTGACGGAGAAGGTAAAAACTTGTGTGGGTAATTTTCGCTTGCACGCTCGTATAAGATTTCCTGTATAGGTGATCTAGCAAATATTGTCAGTGTGTAAAAACAATTAAAAACAAGATCATGTGATTTGATTTAATAAACGAGTGAAGCTAGCTCTCTATTTTAACTCCACCGATTTGCAAATTGACGATTTGTGGCGTATATGTCTTGCGATAACTTTTAAACGCACTAAACGGATTTAATTCAAATTTGGCACAGTTGTTCTTTATACCTTTATACAGGTCAAGTTCATTGGGAAAGAAAATCTAACGATGGTTAAGGGAGAAATCAACCCTTATATGAATAAAAACACGGCTTCTAGCATTAATAATTACATGTATTTACATTTAATGATATTTCTTGACACCAGATAAGAATGAAAATTGGTATATTGGTGCAACTACTGTAGGAACATTTAACAACAACTATTATTTTAAATTTATTTATTTTGGGTGAGGGGGTGAGGTAGGTCCTGGTCACGCCCCTCACCCTTAAATACGGGCCTGTGTTAAACACATATTAACACTCCCATAATTCCACGGGTGATCTCTACACGATAGTTATTAGTTTTATGCTGCACCTGTGACACCCATGGCCTTGGGGCAGTTCCTAGGTATGGGGGGCAGTGCTATGGTGTAGTGAGAGTGGTTGAAGTATGCGTCCAGCGTGGTGTAGTCCCAAGGACTGGTGTAGAGGGGGAAAGACACCGCCAACGCGCTGTGCTCTGTGAAAAACAATAAAAAGCATAAAATAAACAGCTTTACACAATTATTTATGACAAACTTAAAATTGTGTGGTAGGAAAGAACTTTAGACAATACAAAGGTTTTTGTGGTGGATATTTATAATATGATCTATCAAAAGTGACAACTCCAGATCACATGACTAGACGTATGAATACAAGATACCCATTCTAATTACGCTGATGTGTCGGGGACGAGGAAGGTTGAATTTATAAGAAGTGTAGCCGGATCTGCACGGAGTTATAGTGGAAAAACATTTAAGAAAAATCACCCGACCGGGATTCAAACCCTGATTTCACCGTCATTTGGTCTAGTATATCGAGAGAGTGACGCCTTAAACCGTGCATCCACTGCAATGGGTTACTGTATTGTTGTTTAATTAACTTGTCTCGAAACTACTATTTTAGTGGTTCTTAATCTTTTTATGATCAGACAAAGGTCATGGACCACCTTCCCGTAAAAAAAATGCACTTAAATATACTCACAAAATTTTGCATACAATTTACTTCATTTCAGTGGAAATTAAATACATTCATACGGACATAATATACAATAAACCCTCTGATAACCGAAATAAAGTGGGCTGAACCCGTTTAGGATGGACACATTTTTGGATATGAAATTACTATCTCTCTAAAGAGTTAAAAGGTAAAAAAAAGTATAAATTACTTAACATAGGCCTGCAAGGTTGCAGAAAAGTATTATTTGTTTCTGTACAGTTTGTGGACACAAAATTTTAATAAATGGTGGTTTAATGTGCCGGTAACAAAGTTATATATACAACAAAACTAAACTGATAATTTATTCTTAAAAAATTAATAAATGTAATTAAAAATTGACATTAATAATGACAACACAGGCTGCCTCAGAGAGGAGTGGGGTACATTGAATCCTTGGTTGCAGGGATTCAGTTTATTGGCATTTCGCACAGTCGGGGGTCTAATGGTCTACTTTTATTTTAAACATTTATAGGTTGTTTTATATTTATTTTTAGAGTGATTTGGATGTTTATAGAGATTGTAGTAAAATGTCATGTGGTGTGGAAATAGAGGGTTTGTTATTTCTAGCTCAATAAATATTCAAGGAAGTTTCTAGACTTAACTCACCCAGATAGATGCTCTTCATGACCCGGTTATGCAGTCGGTCCACCTTGTTTACAACATTCGAGACTGGACTGTACTTGATGAGCCAGGTACAGGCATCCTTACGACAGAGGTTATACTGGAACCACTGGTACCACGTGGCTGAGGAAACACACGCGTGTTAAGGTTCGTGGTTTCTCTAGTTTCCAAGTAGCAAATGATTGTGCAATTTCTCAAGATCCCAATTCTCCCTTACTCTAACATTAAAATGTAGGCTATATATAGCTGGTTATGGTCCCTACCAGCTCTAGAACAGATCTCAATCAATCCCTCCCTCCAACTAATCACCTCACCTTTCATTTCTCCCTTCAACTACCCTCCTCACCATCCCTCGCTCCAACTATCCACCCCATATTTCCTCCCTCCCTCCAACTCTCCACCCTATATTTTCTCTCGCCCTCCAACTGTCCAGATTCCTTGCATCACAGCGCCCCCACAATATGGAGATGGTTCGCGCGGTGCTGACCAAGACTTGTCCTTACCTCTGTGGCACGTTCTCCCGAAGTATCCGGTTCCGGTACAGTCGCACTGGAAACTTGAACCACTCGCAAGACACACTCCACCATTTTGACAAGGGAACGCGCAGCAAGGATCGTAGTCTGGAAGAGAACTCAGTCAAGATGAATCTCAAGTATTCCCGCCAGATCTTAAGGGAGGGGGAAATGGACTTAAAAAAATGTGTATCTGGTGTGAAAGAACACTTTTCTATAGAAGATGTGTGTGGGGAATGCCAGGCCTCCACCGTGGTTCGGATTCCACGTTAAACTGTAGGTCCTTCATTTCATCTCACAGTCCCCCTACCATTGCACATTAGCGTAAGTGCGTATAACCCGAACGGGTAGTAAGACGCGGTGCTAATAATAATTATAGAATATGTGTCCAACCCAAAGATGTTCGTGAAGAAATTACATCTCCACCCCTCTTAGACGATAAATGAGGCTAAGGGGGAGGGGCATCGCAATCCCCCTAATACAATCTCCGTCTGATGCGATCGCTAGGGGCTCACCCCAAGGTGATAATGACACAAACCGGTCATCTCTATGCCATTCCGTCCGGGACAAGCGTGTTTGAACGTTTTGTTGAAATGATTCGAGTGCTTGTCTAAGTTTGTAAGGATTGAGGTGTACAATATTTTGACAATACAAACGAATAGTATTTAAATTGAAAAAATTATACCTGGACATGGTAATTGAACACAGAACCTTTGGCTTAGTACGCCGATGCTCTAAACCACTGAGGTATCCAGGAAGTGTCCCGTGTCCAGGTGTCTTTTTTTCAATTTATATAAAATGATATCTAGATGCGGCTGTAATCATATTTCGCTAGGTCGGTGTCAAGAGGTGCACGCCTTCTAGCATGCTCAGCCCGCGACGCTAATACGTTTCGGCAAATGCTCCACAGTGTGTGGTCGGCCTCAGAAATGAGCATTCATATATGGGTGATCACTCTCCAATATTTACTATTGTCTCGTTAAACTTTATGAAAAATAAAGTTGTGTATCTGATATTTGGCTGCAATTTGCTGTTAACAACTTTGAATCATCAACATCTGAGTTGAAAAATGATTACATCTAGATTTCCTCCAATTTACATTTTAACAGCTCTTTTTTAATTGGTCCCATTCAATAAACTCGCAAAAAAATATAATGTTACTTTTCAATTGGTTCAGCTGTACAACTACATTTTTTTTTCAGAAACTATTTTTATTGTTTAGAGAATTGGCTTTTAAAACTCATATAACAATATCATAATTATGTTCAGATGCTCTAAAATTCCCTTCACACAAGGGTGCCACACCCCTGGTTGATGGGACTCCAATCTGAACCCCATTTGGAAAACTCTCATGGGTTTCTTTGGACTTAGATGCTATCCGTCGGGTGAGGTGGGCTCTTAGATGGCCTGTTTATGGATTTTATTAATATTAGCTGTAGGCTACGCTCCGTTTACCGTGGTAGGTAGTAGTCTTACCTTGATGCATTACACCATGAACCTATCTTATAAGATACCATAAGGCGTGCTAGCCACTCACGTTAATCACTAGTGTAATGTACCTCTGACTGCCGGGAATGAAGTGGAAGCGACGATACAGATGCCAAACGCCAGCTTCAAGATGGCCGCCAAGACCAGCACTGCGGGCATGACACAGCTCTTGCTATTAGACACGTTTTTTAGTAGGTAGTTGATAAATAGGGAGGGGATTCATAGGCACCAAAAATGTTAAAACTAGGCAGGCAAATAGATATTAAAAATATGGGATTTAGGTACTAGAATAGGCACTTAAAGAAAAAAAAGCACACAATAGGATATGTAAAATAGATTTCACTACCTATTATTTTATAACTTACAACCAATTCACATAATTAGGTTTTTTTTGTAGAACCACGTCTCACTTCTCATTCGGGTTATAGGCAAAATATTTGGTACAAATTGAGTTAATATGTTAGGAGTTAGGAAGGTGCAATTTGGAGGAAGTCTATATGCATTTGCGTAGAGGGAGAGTGAAAAACAATTCAGTAAATGAACCTTAATTAAGCCTACACCTGACCGATATTCAAATCTTGATATCCCCTTGATCGGCAGTCCAGTCTACTGCGAGAGTGACGACTTAGCCTATTTGACCACTGAAGGGGGTCACATGCTGTTAATATTCTAGATTCTTAGTAGTGAAATGGGTTATATTTTTAGAAAGATTTTTTTTATATAATTTGAAAAGCTGAGTCCTATTTCAAACGATGACAAAGAACAACATTTCAAATTTGCTGTGTCCTAAGAAGTTGAACTTTTCTCCTGCAATGGCATGCTGTTTCCTCTCAAGATGTCTTCCACTGCTCCCATTGTCCTCTCAAGATGTCTTCCACTGCTCCCATTGTCCTCCCAAGATGTCTGCCACTGCTCTCATTGTCCTCCCAAAATGTCTGCCACTGATCTCATTGTCCTCTCAAGATGTCTGCCACTGATCTCATTGTCCTCCCAAGATGTCTGCCACTGCTCTCATTGTTCTCTCAAGATGTCTGCCACTGTTCTCATTGTCCTCTCAAGATGTCTTCCACTGCTCCCATTGTCCTCCCAAGATGTCTGCCACTGCTCTCATTGTCCTCCCAAGATGTCTGCCACTGCTCTCATTGTCCTCCCAAGATGTCCGCTATGCTCCCATTGTCTTCCCAAGATGTCTGCCACTGCTCCCATTGTCCTCCCAAGATGTCTGCCCCTGCTCTCATTGTTCTCTCAAGATGTCTGCCACTGCTCTCATTGTCCTCCCAAGATGACTGCCACTGCTCTCATTGTCCTCCCAAGATGTCTTCCACTGCTCTCATTGTTCTCTCAAGATGTCCACTATGCTCCCATTGTCTTCCCAAGATGTCTGCCACTGCTCTCATTGTCCTCCCAAGATGTCCGCTATGCTCCCATTGTCTTCCCAAGATGTCTGCCACTGCTCCCAATTGTCCTCCCAAGATGTCTGCCACTGCTCTCATTGTTCTCTCAAGATGTCTGCCAATGCCCCCATTGTTTTCCACTCAATTTACCCTAATTGGTAGCAAGGCCTATTTAACAAATGTCTATTTTCAAACCAACTCCAAACAAGTACTTGTGTCACAACTTACCATTTCTAAGAAAATGAACCCTTTTTCAGCAGGGAATTCATTCCGTATGATAAAGAGAGGCCAAAAACGAAATAATCGCGTTTAAGCACTTGTCCATAAAATAAGCAAAAACCATTATAAAATTAGCATATTGGACTCGTAAAAACGTAATATTATTATAAGCACCACGTCTTACTACCCGTTCGGGTTATACGCACGTAAAAACATGAAATGTATATATATATCTTTACTGCCTAATAAGTCCTACGAGCAAGGAAAATAAATGGTAAACAGGCAAAATCAGGTTCCTAGTGATACACCCCCTCTCATAAGTTATTTAAAGTGGTCGTCTCGTGTTTGTGTTTTAATTTGATGCCTATAGAAGCTATTTGAAATGATTATCCAACTGTAACGTAAAATAAATAAAATGAAATGCCTCTATAAGTTATTTGAAGTCTGATACAAGGACAACATAAGCTTTATATAAAAAAAACCTTTTTTTTTGGGGGGGGGAGGGGGGTTGAACTCCATAACCCCTCCCCTCTTTACTCCCATGCTGGCAACATAAACAATCTTCAACACTTTTATTTTTATCGTTTAATATCAAATAAAATAAAAAATTAAATATGAAATAGTTATGAGAATATTTAACAAAGGTCATATCTAAACCTTTTATGCAAGTATACCAACCAAAAACAATTAGGGCGACTTGTTTGTTTAGTCCATTCCAAAATCCCCACGAATTGGCCACAGACTTTGACCAAAACGTTTGATGTATTCATTACAGTGTGATATTAAAACAAAGTACGACTTACTTGTGAAAAGTTGTTTTTATAAAAGTCTTCAGACATTGCTAAATTTATTTGAACTTTAAAATAAAAAAGGCCTGGAAACTGGAAATATAAAATAATAGTCTCAAATCTCGTCCATGTTGCTCTCCATAGACAAAGTAAAAGTTCTTATAGAGTTTTGAGACACATTTTTCATAGAGGATGTAAGTCTAGAGATGGTGTTTGTTGTCCATGGAGCTTTAGAGACACGGATAATACAATTATTAAGAAAGTGACGCGCCGATTCTTAGAACACCTTCATTCATATGCCCTTCCTTCACCTCTGACAAGATATCTTGTGAATGTGAGGAATGCCAGGCCTCCACCGTGGTTCGGATTCCACGTTAAACTGTAGGTCCTTCATTCCATCTCACAATCACCCTACCATTACACATTAGCGTAAGTGCGTATAACCCGAACGGGTAGTAAGACGCGGTGCTAATAATAATAATAATAATAATTCATTCATATGCTAGGGATTGTATAGACCTGTGTAGTTGCTTGAATAATAAAATCACACACAAAAAAAGGACAAAATTGTATTAATAGAATTAATCTACCATCAGCTTTGCTCGTAACATGGTTTCAGGCACTATTCCCGCAGTGGACTAGACTGCAGAGGAAGAGGAGATCGAGGTCCGAATCTCAGTCGTATGTACTGAGTTTTATCCTAAATAATTTACCACGCTAGTGCGGGTACACTTCCTCTGAATTCAACCTTCCCAATTCCTAACCCACTAGCGTAACTACTTAAGTGTATAATCCGAACGAGTAGTAAGACGCGGTGCTAAATAATAGTAATAATAATAATAATGCTTGCCTTTCTTCAATATTTCAAGTAATTTAACAAAATTTCACAAAAGAAAAACACAATGACGGTTTTGATAAAATACTGTCATTTTGCTAGTTTTGGGCTTTTTCCCAATTTTCTGGTGGATTTCATTTCAATACCAAAAACTTGATTGGAATAAAAGAAGAAAAAGTTATATATCTCAATTAGTTTTAAAAATACAAGCTTTTAAAATATTTTTTTTTTTCTAATTATAGCTCTTAGCTTTTAAAATTAAAAGTCAAATGGGGCACGTGCTTATGTTAACTTATTTGTATATCTTATCACCACTGAGGTGGACCCCAATCTCCCATTCACTCTATATGTCCTGCCCGCCGTAATCTACGAGACTTGACTATCCTAATAATATCTTGTGATTAATACAGGGTATGTCACTCATCACTATGTAACCTCCTCCACTCCCTAATAGCTTCATCCCATTTCGGACCAAATATCTTCATAAGTGCCTTTTTTTCGAACATCGTCATGTAAGGTAAGTGACAATGTTTCACAGTCATAGAGAACATTCGGTAGAGTTATTGTTTTGTATATTCTGAGTTTTACATTCATTGACAGCAGGCGAGATGTCAACAACTTACTGACTGAATGTATTCTTTTCCTAATTTCCATTCTAATATCGTTATTGATAGTTAAAATTGTTCCTAAATATTTAAACTAATTAACGCTATCAAATAATATGTTGTTTGCTGTAATCTCTAAATTATCGTCCCCAATCTTTGTTCTTTTTGTGATAATATAATATTTAGTCTTTTCAGCGTTCCCTTCTAAACCGAATTCCTTAATAGCTTTTAATAAAATGTTTGCGTATCTTTACTATCTTGTAACAGTTTCCTTATTAAATTTTAAATAACATTATTACCATTATTTGGCGTTGTATTATTTTTTTTCTCGTGCGCATAAAGTCGAGCTAAAATTAGGTACAGACAGACAAAAGAAATAAAGTTGATCTATTTTATTCGTATATCCTGTCACCGCCACCTATCAGGACCGGACATCCTGGGAAACATCCGAGACGCCCCAAGAATTAAGGACCTTGGAAAACAACGTAGGATTTGAAAATCCAGACTTTCGTAAACCGGCGTCATCCTATCCGACCTTGGAGTTAGAACACACACATATATAGGACGAGAATAAATCCTGAGCTATTCCCTGAGATCCTGTTGCGAACATTTCGACACTCTGGATCAAGATTTCAAGGACCAATCCGCGGCGACAGAAACTTTTCTCGGATATAAAAGGAAGTTTTCGCGTCCACCGCGAGTAAAACATGTGTCAATGGTTCGTTTGAACGTTATTTTTATTGTGAAAAGTCTACATTAGATCTATAAAAGGGCCGTCTAATATATTGTTTAATTCATTACTCACTGAGTGTTATTATAATAATTTATTATAAATTCATTTAAATAGTGTGAACATTGTTGTGCCTGATGTTGGAAGAGAAAAAGGAGCAGATTCCTACAAGCTCCAGGTAAGTAAACTTTGATTTTATTTACAGCAAGCCCACTTTCTTTACCAACATTGATTAAAAGTCACTAAAATATTATAATCTATAAACATGTCTTATTTGATTAATTAACTAAACATTTCATATAAAAAGTGATCTAAAGTTTCAATATATATAAATTTTTTTAGCCCCGCGTCTTACTACCCATTCGGTCTGGACGCTATTAATTATACTAAGGTGCTAGTGAATAGACAAGCTTAATTTAGAAGAAGAGCACCCGCATTTGCGAGAGTGTAAACCCGTTTAGGGAAAACCCAACCTCCATGCACCCAATGGGGATCAAACCCCGATATCCCCATCTTTGGCAATCAAGTCCAACACGAGAATAGCGCGTTAGGCCATGTAACCACAACAATACTTTCTTATGTATTACTGTATAATTTTATTTTCACATTGTTAATTAAACGGATTAGGAATGTAAATACAATATTGTAATTATTTTTTCTCCGCCATTTTGGTAATAAGAGCTTTTAGTTATCAAATAACGGTCTTCCTATGAAAATCAGACTGTAGATCAGAATTTTGTTAGTATGTTTATTACTATTTAGTCTAATTTATTACATATTCTCCCCATTTTACCTCGCTCGTGTTTTAGTACACGTTTAAAGTTTGAATTTTAAAGGAAACATTCCTGAATTTTCATGGAGGGAGGGTGGGAAACCATTTAATAGTAAACCCCCTCAGTACACCCGACTCGAACCCCGATCTCTCTGTCATCACCAGTCTAGTCTACCGCGAGAGTAGCGCGTTAGACCACGTGGGCACCAAACCGGGTCAAAATGTATATAGGCTAGGTTAATTTTGCTACAGTAAATAATCTAATTATGTAGTTTTTAATTATAACTAACCTCTAAGTTTAAACTTGTATTATAAATTTATCTCTAAGTTTTAACTTACTTACGAGATGGTAGAGCTAATGCTACTCCTTCATAATTGAGACTTTATCATGTGTTCATGTAACAATTAACCAATATTTATTTATTTATTCATTTTGTTTCAGAGCTAACACATTTCAAATATTCCAAGTGAGTATTTTATTAATTAACTAGCGTATTAACAATAATATCACTGATAGTTATTATTAGCACCGCGTCTTACTACCCGTTCGGGTTATACGCACTTACGCTAATGTGTAATGGTAGGGTGATTGTGAGATGAAATGAAGGACCTACAGTTTAACGTGGAATCCGAACCACGGTGGTGGCCTGGCATTCCCCACATTCACTGATAGTCAGTACTGACACTATACCTCCTTCATTAATCTGTTTCCTTGGGATATAATTTAATTCGGTAATACAATTGACACAATTTAACATCCTCATCCTGTTATCCTAGCTTAGACAGTGTGTCAACAGTAGACTACTGATACTATACTTTACTAATAATAATAATAATAATATACATCTATAGATTCATAATTATTATTTCAAAAAATAAACAAAAAGGTGTTAATATTTATCTTATTTATCACCAGGTAAAACATACTAGCAAGTAAAATTTATCTTGTTTATAATCAGGTAAAACTTACTATCAAGTAATATTTATATTGTTTATCACCCGATAAAATATACTACCAAGTAATATTTTTCTTGTTTATCACCAGGTAAAACATACTACCAAGTAATATTTATCTTGTTTATCACCAGGTAAAACATACTAGCAAGTAATATTTATCTTGTTTATCACCAGGTAAAACATACTAGCAAGTAATATTTATCTTGTTTATCACCAGGTAAAACATACTAGCAAGTAATATTTATCTTGTTTATCACCAGGTAAAACATACTAGCAAGTAATATTTATCTTGTTTATCACCAGGTAAAACATACTAGCAAGTAATATTTATCTTGTTTATCACCAGGTAAAACATACTAGCAAGTAATATTTATCTTGTTTATCACCAGGTAAAACATACTAGCAAGTAATATTTATCTTGTTTATCACCAGGTAAAACATACTAGCAAGTAATATTTATCTTGTTTATCACCAGGTAAAACATACTAGCAAGTAATATTTATCTTGTTTATCACCAGGTAAAACATACTAGCAAGTAATATTTATCTTGTTTATCACCAGGTAAAACATACTAGCAAGTAATATTTATCTTGTTTATCACCAGGTAAAACATACTAGCAAGTAATATTTATCTTGTTTATCACCAGGTAAAACATACTAGCAAGTAATATTTATCTTGTTTATCACCAGGTAAAACATACTAGCAAGTAATATTTATCTTGTTTATCACCAGGTAAAACATACTAGCAAGTAATATTTATCTTGTTTATCACCAGGTAAAACATACTAGCAAGTAATATTTATCTTGTTTATCACCAGGTAAAACATACTAGCAAGTAATATTTATCTTGTTTATCACCAGGTAAAACATACTAGCAAGTAATATTTATCTTGTTTATCACCAGGTAAAACATACTACCAAGTAATATTTATCTTGTTTATCACCAGGTAAAACATACTAGCAAGTAATATTTATCTTGTTTATCACCAGGTAAAAGAAATTAAATGTCACGCCCTCAGTGTCCATGTCATAAGCGGCCAAAATATTAGCAAGGGGTGGTTCGGAAATTTGTGTAAGTAGAAAAAAATTATATCCTAGAATCAACTAATTTTCTTAAAACATGATATTATAGTTTAAAAATATTTGTGCTAAGTTATTTACATTTATTTGTGTGGAGACTATTCTAAGAAAAACTATTATTTTTAATATAATATAAAAATTTTTTTTTACAAGTACACATCATGTTGAAATTATTTTTGTTGGGACGTTTTACTAGCATTGTTTATACACACCGATTATACTGACAAACTACTTACAAACTAACTTAGTAGACGACCATTTTTCAATTTGTGTGTTCGACGAGTGAGTGATTGACTATGTTTCTAATTAAGCTACGTATTATATCTCCAACAGGTGGTCTTAAGTTGTTTCTCACCCTCTGACCACACAAATGCGGACACATTCCTCCTAAAAATGGTACCTCAATCGTTCCTATTTCCTTAGTTGAAAATATCCTGATAGCTTGGATGGAGCACGTCATAAAATAATAGTAAACAGTCTGTTTTTTGTTGTTTGTTTTTTACAATTTTCGTAAATTCGGTTGGGACTGCAGATAATCTGATAGTTACAGCATGACGAGTGATGGCGTTAGCAGTCCGGGCTCCTGAGGTTCTGGGCCTGAAGGCCTGGGCCTCGCCGTTCGTGCGGTGAGCCGTTTAAGAGCTCCGGTGCTAACCCTGAGAGTTAGTAGTGCATGGGCTGGAACATTGGCGCCTCCACTCGTACGTACGATTAGTGAGGAACTACTTTCCCGCGCGCAATGGGCGTAATCCCATTCCCATATACACGAGAAAGAGTAGTGGTCGCTTCTGTGAGCGGAAGTAAATACCTCCAGGTACCAGGTACGAGACCACGGTGTCGGTCCAACCAGTGAGTCTAGAAGAGGAGGAGTTAATGATCTCCTCCCTGAGTATCCGGCCTGAACCGGACCATCCCCCTCTTCAGGGTAAGGGGGTTGGAGATTCTTAGGTACCGACCTAGAAACTGACCTAGGCCACGATGTCCAGGAGTGTGTAGCGACACTTTGGCGCCGTACCATATCACGTTAAAGTCAAGTTACATCACGATTTTGAAAAGAAGGAACTCATGAGTTATGACACTTATGAAAGTAACCAAAAACAATTTCCATATATTCATACGTCAAACTATGTTGTCTACAGTTATCACTTTTGATGATTACCACCAATACCTATTAAATAACGCTGTTTATTATAATTATTAGCACCGCGTCTTACTACCCGTTCGAGTTATACGCACTTACGCTAATGTGTAATTGTAGGGTGATTGTGAGATGAAATGAAGGACCTACAGTTAAACGTGGAATCCGAACCACGGTGGAGGCCTGGCATTCCACACATTCACAAAATGTCTTGGGTTTGGTAATCAGATAAATTTGTGCCGGGACCGAGGATTGAAACCCAGACCCAAGCACAGAAGTCCGACACCTTACCCCTATACCGCCAGGTCACCAATAACGCTGTTAATATAGTAAAATGCTATCAATGTTGACCGTAATAAGTATTTGTGTTTTTTCTAAGTTCATTCCTGCCAAAATATTACTATAGTTGAGATGCCCTAACACAATGGTTTCCAACCTGGGGGTCGCAATGCTTATTGAGGTTATACCTTTATGTTTACGTTTTAAAGTGATCATTATGATTATAGGAAGGTGCAAAGTTCAAATATAATTATAAAAGAAAAAAACTCCTTAGGTTCCTTTTGGCTGCACACCTCTGACGGTTATTTGTTTTCTGTAATACCAGCTGGGATCGTAGATGAGATTGAAGGGGACGCGAGAAAAGTCAAGTATTTTTACAATTTTTATGGGGGGAAAAACTGTTGGCCAAAATAAATCAAAAGTTGTTCCAGTACAAACATAGAGTTTAATTTTCCTCGCCTTATGATATCAACAATTGTTGAATATCTGTCAAGGGTGTCCTGGAATTTAATGACAACTTTTTATCTTAATTTAAAAAGGTTCTCATCTAATGCCACTGTGATCATGGTAGATATTTAACAACTGTTGATATCAATATGTGAAGAAAATTAAATTATTAGGTCTATACTGGAGCAATATTTTATTTATTTTAGCAAAAAAAAAAGTTTTGTCATAAAAACTGCAAAACACACTGCCCTTTTTTGGCGTCTTCTTTCATCCCACCTTAGTTCTCTTTTGAGACATCTTAGTTTAATTCATATAATAATTATATAAGCAATTTAAAGGGATCGAATCATGTCACGTGGTCTTAACGACACGATCGTTTGGTCTGGTTTGTATGTGATGAAGTCAGGATCCAAATTACAACCAGGGCGCACTGAGGGGTGAATCTTACTAAACGGTTTCCCCCCTTTTTCCCTCTATGCAAGTAAAGCTAAATTTCCTCTAAATTATACCTACTCCACAAGTGTGATTAAATGCGGACGGGTGGTAATATTCAGTAAGAATAATAATATAATAGCGTTGCATACTTGCAGATTTCAAAACTATTTTTGTGAAGCGGGTTGCATCTTAACTTGAAGCAATATAAGCAGTTTAAGCGCTATAACACTTAGACACCAATGTACGAATTAGAAAGAGAGGGAATAAAATGAGCAGTTCACCTTCTCTTGTTTAACAGCTGATAATATTTCCCCTCTTCCTCTGACAAGTTTACACACTCACTATACTATTTGCTCCTTGAAAACATCAACATGTTTTTAAATTTACCTTTTTTTTTCTTGTTTCCTATTATAAATAGAAATTTACTTCTACGGACTATTTTAATCTCATCCTGGTAGGAAGACTCATATAAGACATTTCCATGAATAAACCAAATAGCCTGAGCTGTAGAGAGTTTATATAAAAAAAAGCATGCTTATAAAAAAATCTTCAACATAAAAATAATACTTTTGTGACACTGTAGGACTAATTCTAGAATTATTTAAGAATTTATAGTTTTTGTTTCAAAGTTATATACTTAGAACTCGTTGAATAGAAAGTAAATGTCACTAACATTGCCGTGACGTCACAGGTGGGCCACGTCCTTAAAAACTAGGCTATGAACACTTCAAAGAGTAGCGATAGCCTCAAAGAAAGGCTTGAAACCATTACTTTAACCAGTCTGGGATATTGTCAGTTGACAGGCCGGACCCGTACCTGGTCCTTTGGACGCCCGGCGCCCCCCATGGACGCCGCAAGACGAGAACTGTCAAGAACACGCATCGGCCCGTCTGGGATCAGTGCTTTGACTTCATGCTGGATCCACAACATGATACTGAGCTGAGTAAGTTGGTCTTTATACTGAGCTGTCACAATTGGTTTGGGCACTGAGTTGTTACAGTTAGTCTTAACACTGAGCTGCTACATTTGGTCTTGACACTGAGCTTCTACAGTTGGTCTTGACACTGAGCTGCTACAGTTGGTTTTGGCACTGAGCTGCCACATTTGGTTTTGACACTGAGCTGCTTGATTTAAGTCATGGCACTTAAACACGTCGCATATTTAGTGCTGAGTTAGTTGATGAAAGCTGTAAGATAAATACTGATGATTATAAACCATGTTTAAGGTGAGGGCACATGTTCGAGCCCCAGTTGAGGTCTTCTGGACGAGAAATGACACTAAGCGGTAGCAAGCGCAACCTTTACCCAAAGATAGTGTACGTAAATACCAGATAGAACATGAATAAATACCACTGATTGTTGCGTGTTCCTCAGGAGTACATCTCATGGACCGAGGAGCGGCCGTCGACCAGCTGTTAGGGAAGGTCAGGGTCGACATCAGTGAGCTGCCATTGGACAAGGAACTGTACCAAGAGCTAAGATTCCCCCACGTGAGTTGAGTTCCTTCAGGCTCAAGCAAGTGAGGTTTTTAACGTCAGGAAATGTGTATGCGGGGTGTTAGGAAACTCATAGCCCAAACTGCACATATAGCTTGTTTGAACCAAAAATAATACAAAACCCTTAATTATATCCGGAAAACTATGCTAATGCCATTAAATTGTGTTCAAAGTTTCAGCGTACAGCACTGAGAGAGCAAAGCTGTTCAACATGCGTGTATAACAGGTTGTATAGGAGCTAGGCACTCGTCACTGCACATGTAGTAATGGCAAGCACATTCTGTGATGTAGGACAGTTAATGACGACCCTCAGAACGTATTTATATTTATAAATGGACTTGTGTGTTGTTTACTATTAATTGTGGTGTGTTCTGCTGCCTTTTTTCAAGATGTCGAGGTGTGCAGGGCCGTGCGCCTGACTCCTATGCAACCTGATTTACAGGCATGCTTGACAGTTTTGCTCTCCCGGCGCTGCACGCTGAAATTTTGAACACAATTTAATGGCATTAGCATAGTTTTCCGGGTGTAATTAAGGATCTTGTATTATTTTTGGTTCAAAAAAGCTATATGTGAAGTTTGGGCTATGAGTTTCCGAACATCCTGTATACATTAGAGCATCGATAATTCGTACATCAAAAATCCGGATCGTCGATAAGACGAGTTACAGAAAATAATAATTTATATACACATTTATTATATTATTATATATAACCACAGTGGTATCAATATCAGAAACATGGCTGCCAAAAATCCGTCTCAACCCTTGTAAAAAAAAAGAGAGAACTTTTTTCATTGTTTTATCTTTGCCTTATTATACTCCATCTGAATTTGTGATATTTATCAACAAAAAGCCATGTGTAAGTTCGTTGTTTAGATAAAGTGAAAATGTTTCTACCTTAACACCAAGTTTTTGTAAGTATCCTGTCTGTGCTTATTTTTTTAACAATTTTTGGTATGGTATTTTCGAAAATTCGGACTGAATTGATCCCCAACTAGTGCCAAATTATCGACGCTATACTGCACTAAATATCTCCTGGTTTCAAAACAAGTGAATACTCGATCCATCTCTACCATACGCTAGCTTAATTTTCATAGAAAGGACCTTAACTGATAGCTAAAAAAGGCACTGGATCTACTTTCACGTATTCATACGTCAAGTCATATGATCTGCAGCTGTCAAGTTTTGAAAGATTATTATCAATACCTATAAAATAACAGTAATAATATAATAGAATTTTATCAATTTTTGCCGCAAGAAAGGTTATTTTCTAAAAGACCCTTTATATAAAAGTTGGATTAAGATTTAGACCAGTCTCGTTTATAACATAAAGGAAGGACAAGCGAATATGTCTTAGATTACATGTTCATTTCGTAAAACAATTTAAATTTATTCCATCTCAATGGATGAATGAATGATGGTGATATTTATTGAAATCCACCCTTCTTGTCATGTTCCCTTAGCTTAAATAACCATAAGTGATAGCTAGTAAACACACCATTGTAAACCACTTCCAGTAAACAAACCATAGTAAACTACTTCCAGTAAACACACCATAGTAAACAACTTCCAGTAAACCACTTCCAGTAAGCAAACCATAGTAAACAACTTGAAGTAAACTTACTATAGTAAATCACTTCCGGTAAACACATTATCTTAAACCACTTCCAGTAAACACACTATAGTAAACTACTTCCAGTAAACACACTATAGTCAACTACTTACAGTAAACACATCATAGTAAACTACTTCCAGTAAACACACTATAGTAAACTACTTCCAGTAAACACATTATAGTAAACCACTTCCAGTAAACACATTATAGTAAACCACTTCCAGTAAACACACTATAGTAAACTACTTCCAGTAAACACACTATAGTAAACTACGTCCAGTAAACACACCATTGTAAACTACTTCCAGTAAACACACCATAGTAAACTACTTCCAGTAAACACATTATAGTAAACCACTTCCAGTAAACACACCATAGTAAACTACTTCCAGTAACCACAGAATAGAAAATAACTTTCGGTAGACTGTTTTTAAAAAGCTAATTTGAAATTATTTTATTTGTTTTAGGGATCAAAGGTCTCCATAAAACTAACCAGGAAAGAAGAGTGAGTATAAATTTGTAACAATTTGAATTTCATAATCGAATACAACAGATTATTACGACCAACATATAAACAGAATAAGTATAAATTGTAAAACTATACTTTTCTGTGGATTTGAACTGTTCTGCTTCTAAAATATTCAGATTCTCGCATATAACAGAATATTTCCCGGGTGGTAGACAAGTTTTATTCAGTGTACGCCTCAAAGGAAAAACTTTCTCTGGGGTCCACCTATTGAATTCCCTTGACGGTGATCGAACACCCTATTGACATTTTTTTTTTTTGCGATTAGCGCAAAACGGCTCTTTTGTCAGGTTTAAATAATTTCGCTAATTCCACTATAATTAGCACTATAATAATCACTAAGCTCGGTTGTAAGAGAGATGTGATGGCAGTTTTATGCGACATCAGGTAGATGTGAGTACTTTAAAAGGTAATAACTCATTGAAAATAGTAATACACGCCTACACCGGCTGGGAAACCTTGATATCCACACCAGCAGGCACAGGCCTTTAGTCTCGCCTACACCGGCTGGGAAACCTTGACATCCACACCAGCAGGCACAGGCCTTTAGTCATCGCCTACACCGGCTGGGAAACCTTGACATTCACACCAGCAGGCACAGGCCTTTAGTCTCACCTACACCGGCTGGGAAACCTTGACATCCACACCAGCAGGCACAGGCCTTTAGTCTCACCTACATCGGCTTGGAAACCTTGACATCCACCCCAGTAGGCACAGGCCTTTAGTCTCGCCTACACCGGCTGGGAAACCTTGACATCCACACCAGCAGGCACAGGCCTTTAGTCTCACCTACACTGGCTGGGAAACCTTGACATCCACACCAGCAGGCACAGGCCTTTAGTCTCGCCTACACCGGCTGGGAAACCTTGACATCCACACCAGCAGGCACAGGCCTTTAGTTTCACCTACACCGGCTTGGAAACCTTGACATCCACACCAGCAGGCACAGGCCTTTAGTCTCGTCTTGTCTGGTTTGTTGGTGATGGGAAGGCCACGATTGATTTCCCACTCTCCCTTCACGTGAATGCAGGTACACTCCCTTAAAATGAACCCTCCTCACTCCCACCCTATCAGAATACATATGTAGATATCCCGAACGGGTGGTAAGATACAAGTCACCAAAATCCTTGACTTGGAATAATATATTTAGCACCACGTCTTACTACCCGTTCGGTTTATATGCTTAAGTAGTGATTACGCTAATGGGTTAGGAATTGCGAAGGTTGAATATAGAGGAAGTGAACCCGCATTTTCATGGAGGAAGAATGGAAAGCCATTTAGGTAAAACCACCCACAGTACACCCGAGCGAGATTCGAACCTCGATCTTCCTCTCCTCGACAGTCTAGCTCAACACGAAACCAGCGCACTAGATAACTACGCCACTGAGGGGGGTGACTTGGAATAATTGTATCAATTTTTTTTAGTTAAGTGCCAGTAATGTTCTAACATTTTCGTGGAGAGAGAGTGGGAAACCAATTTAAAAACTACTGCCTCGGAAGACCCAGCCGGGATTCCATCCATGACCTTCTGTCACCATCAAGCCACACTGGGTGAGACAGACATCTTAGCCCGTTTGCACACTGGTGCGGATTTTATCAGTATGACACTCACGTCTGTGGTCACGTGGTCCAAACGTCAGAGTTCCGGTGGGGGGGGAGTTTAATGATTTTTCCCCACTCTCTCCCCACGCAAATCCTTACCACATTGGCGTGATTAAATTGTATGCGACCCGCTCCAATGGTCCAATGGTCTGAGGCGTCAGTCTCGCAATATACTGGAGTGTTAGTTGATGGGGAGATTGGGGTTCGAATCCTGTTAGGGTGTACTGAGGGTGGTTTTCCACTATCCCTCTAAGAAAATGTGCACCTCCCTAATTTCAACCTTCCTCGTTCTTAGCACATCGTACAGACGCGTTTATCTCGAAAGGGGGTGAGACGTGGTGCCATGGACGTCCATAAATGGGCAATAAGGGGGGCTCCAGCCCCCCTCATCACTTTGCAATGTTTAATATTTTTGTTGTTAGTCTTTATGAGAAAATCAAATAGTGTGTTTGTTATTTGTCTGTAATTTGCTAATAACAACTTCGAATCATCAATATCCGAGTTAACAGATAAAATAGAGTAGATTTTCTCTCATTCCATTTTCAACAGCTTTCTTTTCAAAGGTTCAACTACATATACATTTTATTTTTTGTTAATTTTTCAAAAACTTTTTGTTGTTGCAAAAATTGGCTTTTGAAACTCATAGCTCATGATTATGTTCAGATGCTCTAAAATTCCTCCCAAAATTTTCTCTTGAGGAGGAGAGGATGCACCACTTCCACCAGTTTGGACTCCAATACCCCCCCCTCCGGCTCCCCGTTATAAAACCCACAAGGGAGCCCTCGCGTGGTGCGAAAATAAAATGTCTGCGTGCAGCACAAATGAGTACTAGGACGCCGTGAATTTCTTTTAATCACCGCGTCTTAACACCTGTTCAGGTTAACACATATATGATAGTTACTTTAATGGGCTAGGGATGAGGAAAGAAACATTTTAGAGGTAAGGGGCCATACATGTATTACATAATGCAATCTTAGGCCTTTTTTGACCCGCCTCCCTTCATATCACACTCCGAAACACTTTGGCAATCCCCCTCCTCNATTAATACACGTCTTGTCAGAGGTGAAGGAAGGGTTTGGCAATCAGATAAATCTGTGCCGGGACCGAGGATTGAACCCCGGACCTCAGAACAGAAGTCCGACACCTTACCCCTAAACCACGAGGTCACCCATGGAAACTATAAAAAAAACCTTTAAAGTCTTGAACGAGATTCAAACTTTGATCTCCCCATCTTCAGCAGGCCATTCTATCACAAGATATCGTTCGGAAACTCGAACGGGTGAAAAAAACAAAATCAAGCCTATTTTATCAGTGAATTTCTCAAAATAGATTGACGCAGTGACATTTTCCGTATTGGCTTGGCCTATTCTCTCTAGTTCTGTATATAACAGATTGTATGATTTTGGTAGGAAGAACAGTAGATGTTGGTTATTAAAGTTACTAAAACAAATGTAATATATTCGTACATCAAGTCATGTTACCGGCACTTGTCACTTTTGATAGATATTATCAATACCTATAGAATAACACAAATAATATATAGTAAAATGCTATCAATATTGGCCACAAAGAAATGTGTTTGTATTTTCTCTACTGTTCTTAGGCCCCGTAAACATTAGACGAGCCGATCCTGGTAAAGTTTTTGTACTGTCCACTAATGTGCTGTAACTTGAAAACTCGCAGTAGTTCCGAACCAGCCCGTTTTTTATACAATTGAGTACGCCACCATCGCGGAGGCTTTCATTGCTTAAAAAAAAAAAAATTGGCCATAATTAGCATAGCACCATAGCACAAAATTAAGGCTAAGGCTTCTCCGTTATCAGACATTTAGTAGAGTTAAGATAGTTAATTAAATAATTGAAATATAGTGCACCCTCCTAAATACTGAATCGAACTGAGATCGTAGTTACGTCGCTTACTAGTGGCGTGCCCGTTCTACGTCCAAACTGACGAGCATTACATTACATGTTACATTACAAGCTCGGCTCGCCTAATATATAAGAACCTTTACATTCAGAATCAGGGTTATAGTTTCAACTGCCGTGTTAATTCCAGCACCAGTCCGGACCTGCGTCTCAGCTGCGATCTGTCGGAGGAAGAGAACAACTTCTTGGACAGAAGACGCGTCCGAGTCAAGGAGGCCTTGGAGACATATCTAGGCGGCGAGCAAGCTCCACGTCACGTGGGGGAGGTGAGGATACGTTGCTTTGATAACAGTCCTTGTCCCATGATGCTTTGCAACACAAACTATAAACAGCTGGTGGCCAAAATAATGTTATGTTCTAGTGGATAAACAGATTTAATACTAACATCACGTTATTTTGTCACAAAACAAATCAAAATGAGAAAGACACACACGCTCTATAATAATTAACGAGTAATCTCACAACAGTAGACGGAGATGTCTGCCTGTATCTCACTTTGTAGATGCATGCGCACTGATTGAGTTGGTTGGTTTTGAGATTCGGTTGACTCTCCCAAACTGATGATGTCACGCAGAAAAAAAAAGCAAGCTGAAATTATTATTTCACGTCGCACAGAGCGGACAACGCCGGTGAGGCTGAAATCTTGTTATTGGTTTAAAGATCTCGCTTGACACGAGATTACGTTTCTCTTCTCTTGCTTTTAGGTGGAGTTGTGAATATACCGCTAGGCGTGTTTGTTTTAATCTTATGTTCTGAAACATCGTCAAGAGAGTAGTCCAAAATGATTCCCGGAAGAGGGGTCTCTGTACCTCCTGGTGTCTGTCACAGGTCCCTCGAGTCGCGGTCCTGGGATCCGGAGGAGGTTTCAGGGCGATGGTCGCCTTCAGCTCCGTCCTCAAGACTCTGCATGAGATGGGCGTGTTCCCCTGTGTCACCTACCTCGCCTCCCTGTCGGGATCCTCCTGGTAAGTTGGATTGATTGAAGGCCGTTCCTCCTAGTCACACAGCCATTGTGTGTATGGTACATCAGCCGCGCTGATGGTCAAATGCTCCCAAAAACAACCCTGTCCAGCCTACGGCCCACCAGTTCAAATTGAAATACGTCAAATTGCAGGAATGAACAACAAATTAGACTTTCGGAGCGGATGTGAATGCTTGCTAGCGTCCATGTATTTTCCAGAATCATAAGTATAATATTACTTGTGTAATGCATGTATTTATTTTTTACGGATAAATAATTATTCATTTATGTTTTATTATATCTGTGTATTTGGTTTTATAAATGTCATCATGTAAGTCTCCCGGCCAATTCCTCAAAAACTTGTGGTGCTCAGCCGGGGGAACGATTGGCTTCAAGGCGTCTCGAAATAGACCGGATTGCCGATGACGGAGAGGTCGGTGTTTGAATCTGGATTGCTGTACTGAGGGTGTGTTTTCATAAAGGTTTCCTTCCTCGCAAATGTGGGTATATTTCCTATAAACTCTACCTTTCTCACCCGCACCCCAGTAGTGTAAACATGCGGATGGCCCGATGAGGTGGTAAGACGTGAAACAAACACACACAACAGAAAGTAGATCGTACATCCGGCGTTGTCCCCAGGTATCTGTCGGACCTGTACTCTCACCCCGAGTTCCCGACCAAGAGTCCCGGGGACCTCCAGCTGGAGCTGCAGAGGAAGGTAACTGGCGGCTGGAAGAAGGTCCTCTGTCCCAAGAGGATGTTCCGATACCTCAAGGCTATCCACCGCAAGCACAAGACGGGGCAGCCCGTCAGCTTCACGGACCTGTTCGGGCACATGGTGGGGGACCTGCTGTTGGGCGAGGTAACTTTGGGAGGTCCTGGTTTGCGAATATAGGGATATCAATGTTAGAGGTTTTAGGTTAAGTTGATATCTTGTAACTTGTGGTCATATAGTTGTGGTCGCAATCGTTATAAATTTGATATCACCAGACTAAACATTGAGAATATCAACAGTCCTCCCTTTTTTAAATGTCATATTTTACCTTGAGAGATGGTAGTATCTAGTTCGGTTGCCCCTGTATGTAGACTTTTAGCCGCTCTGTGGGAACAGGGTATATTTTGTAGGTTGTCTACACGCCATTCCAGCCATTAGATGACGTCACGATGATGGAGTCAGTGGAAATATTAAACCTAACTAACCAAACCATGGTGGCCATGGTAACAGTTCCTCTTTCGGGTAAAAAAATACCTATCGTACCAACGAGAATCGATCCCTGGACCTCTAGCTCAGCAGTACTGACCACTATTCCAAGAGGCCGGCTATAAATAGTAATATGAGTAATAATAGCTTACCCGCTTCGGTGTTCGCGTGGTCTAGCGCGCTACTCTCGCAGTAGACTAGACTGCCGGTGATAGGGAGATTGAGGTTCGTATCTCGGTCGGGTGTACTGAGGGTGATGCTTAAAAAATGATTTTACCTCTACTTCCACGTGAATGCGGGTGCACTTCATATAAATATAACCTTTATAAGCCATAAACCCTCTATCTTAGTACATAAGCGTATAACCCGAACGGGTAGTAAGACGCGGTGCTAAATATTATTATTATTCTGTATGATCCTGTTAATATTAACCGGGTTGTAGAAATAATTTCACAGGATTTTGTTATGAAGTATCTTAGAAAATACAAACATATTTTTTGAGGTCAACATTGATAACATATTACTATTACTATACTATTTATTATATCATTTATACTATTTATTATATCATTTAAATTGAAAAAATGACATTTATATACGGGAATCGAGCCCAGGGCATTTGGCTTAGTGCGCCAATCCTCTAACCACTGAGATATCCAGGAATAGTCCCGTGCTCTTAACTCATAATTTAAGGCAGAGTCACGGGACAATCCCTGGATAGCTCAGTGGTTAGAGGATTGTCGTACTAAGTCAAAGGTCCGGGGTTTGATTCCCGTGTCCAAATGTAATATTTAAATTTATTGAATATTATATTTAGATGCGGCCGTAACCATAATTAAATATAATAGATATTATATTTAATACATTACTACTATATTACTTGTGTTAATCTATAGAGAATGAAAAAAAACTAATCAAAAGTGACAGGTACAGGTGACATAGCTTGACGTATGAATACGTGAAAGTAGATCCAGTGGTTTATCTAGCTGTAAGATAAGGTTCTTGCTATGAAAATTGAAATCGCCATCCCCCGAGCGAGCGAGGTACTCGACTTATTCAGGTCCAACTTTACCGGCTGATGTTGATGTTGATGTTGTGTTACCAGAGGAAGACTTGCACTCTCTCGGAACAGAGCGGTAAACTGACGAAGGGAGAGCTGCCCCTGCCCATGTATACCTGCCTGCAAGTCAAGAAGGACGTCTCTGCCAGGGTGTACCAGGTGAGAAATGGTGGTCCTTGCACTCGGAGCAGCCCCGACTACAAGGGGGCTCTTTGGGGTACATTCGCACGTTCTGCGAGACGAGTTCTTTAGTTCCTCTAGACACCGCAAACAGAGGAGTGTTGTGATCGTCAGGAAAATAGAACTCGGGATTTTGTTCATTAATGTAGACGTTCCATCAACCTGTGAAGCAGAAAAAGTTGTTTTTGCGATGCCATCTGTCTGTCTGTATGTCTGTCTGTCTTTCCGACTGTCTGTATACCAGCCTAGAGCCTAAACCATTTTACCGATCGGATTGAAAATTGGTATCTATGGCTGTCATGAGGCCTCCCCCCTTCCCCGGGGTTTTTTGGAATTAAATACCTACCCCTAAAGTTAGAGGCTTACTGAAGGTCAAAAAGAGAAAGAACCGATTGTATAGAAATCAGCTTTAACGATTCTGATAGCATTTTGTATTTAAGCACTGTTTAACCTTACAAACAAAATGGCTGCTCTCCTTTTCCCATGGAAATTACTTTGAGGGTACTTTACACTAGCAGAAATTTCCAATTTTGATCATTTACACGCAACTAATTGAGATATGAAATAATTTATCATTGTAAAGTTGTTAAAATCTATTTGTAAATCTGTTTTTATGCCTTTCTATCCTTCTGTCCATCTGTATGTCTGTCCCTAGGACTACGGCCGAAACTCTTTAAGAGATTTAGTTCAAAATTGATTTTTAGATGGTACTTGGTCATAACTCATATCTCAAGAATAAAATTAATAGTGATTTAATTTTTTATAGCACTGCGTCTTACTACCCGTTTGGACTATACGCTTATGTACTAATTACGATAGTGATTTTAGGGATTGGTAAGGTTATATTTAGAGGAAGTGTATCCACATTAGCGTGGAGGGAGAGTGGAACACCCTTTTGGAAGGGGGGGACCTTAATATACTCGACCGAGATTCAAACCTTGCTCCTCGTCTTCAGCAGGCTAATTTAACACGAGAGTGACGTCTTAGACCATTCCGCCACTGAAACTGTTTTTTTTTATAAATTAAACACTATAGGCCAACGTGCTATTCGCAAAAAAAAAAATTTAAGAGTATCTAAATGTTAGCCGATTAAAAAAAATATATCCCAAACTCTAATAGATTATATGCAACCCACTCCGGTGGCCGAATAGTCTAAGGCGTCACTCTCGCAATAGATTGATCTCATAGAGATCGAGGTTCGAATATCGGTAAGTTGTACTTAGAGTGGTTTTTACATACATGATTTTTCACTCTATCTCTCTCTACCCAATCAAATGTAAATACTATTCCTCTAAATCCAACCTTTCTCATCCATAGCACATAATAGTAATTAGTACTTTAAGAGTATAGTCCGAACGGGTAGTAAGACACGACGTTAACAAAATAGAAGAATATAATCTAACATGTAACAGAACATCGTAACGTAACACCGACACGTAGCACTTGAGTGAACTTACGCGAACATAATGCCGTCCTTGTATTTATTTTTGCCTTTCCCCACCTAAGAGTTCACAGTAAAGCATTCATTTTGTTTCTTACATTCATCTGCTGTAGTATTTGATTTTACAGCATCAACCCCCCCTCCCCCCTTTATTATTAGTGGAATGCTTAATATCCCATAAAAATTCCTTTCCTCGATATAGTTCGATAAAATTTAAAATATAATTTTAATTCTACTCCATATTCGTGAACGACCAACAATAACTAACTTTAAGCTGAGACGCTCTGGTGATGTAAAGTCCCGTCCAGAGTACAGGCGGTGTAACATAGGCTCGAAACATTTCTTTGATGCGGCGCCAAAATACCGACAGCAGACGGGACGCACTGATGTTACGATGTTACGATACGGCGATACCAAGCGTCGCTACGCTGTGACGTCCAAACCGTACGTGGTGGTGTTACTACGTTCTGTTGCATGTATGCATGATTGTGGCGTACCAATGTACCGTTCATTTTAAATATGATTATTAGTAGATGGCCTGGTTCCTTGAACCTGAGGCTGAGCTTATTTTGACGTCAGTGGCTGGTGTTGGCAGGACTGGTTGGAGTTCACCCCGTACGAGGTGGGGTTCTCTAAGCACGGAGCCTCCATGAAACCTCCCTTGTTCGGCAACAAGCTGTACCTGGGTCGTGTGACCACCCCCTACAAGGAACTACCCCTACACTACCTGCAAGGGGTGTGGGGGAGCGCCTACACCATCTTCTTCAGGAGGGTCATCGAGAGTGGACGTCGAGACGCCCTCAACCCTCAGCAAGAGGACGCTGATGACGACTCTCGCCTGTTGAGGGCTGGACAAACATTCAGTAAGGACTTCGACCGCTTCGGTGTTCGCGTGGTCTAAGGCGCTACCCTCGCAGTAGGCTAGACTTTCGATGACGGGGAGATCGAGGTTCGAATCCCGGTCGGGTGTACTGAGTGTGGTTTTTCCAAAATGGTTTTCCACTCTCCCTTCACACAAATGCAGGCACACTTTAAATAAATATAACCTTCCTCATCCATAAAACTATTAGTGTAATTATTACATAAGAATATAAACTGAACGTGTAGTAAGATGCGGTGCTAAAAAATTAAAATATTAACTTTCAAATTAGGTAGTTACCATTATGACTTTAAAATATGGTAATAGCTTGGATTTACTTTACATGTGAATAGCTAGGAACAAAACAATTGAAAGAAAATCATAAAGATTCTATCATATCATCACTTCATCACTATACTATGAAGTCACATGACTGACTCACTCACTGACGTTAATGTTGACCCACTTCCGGATGAGCAAGAAACTTGAAATTTGGCAAACTTATAGCTTCTAGCCTGTAACCGACGGGAAAATTCCAAAAAGTTGAAAAAAAAAATAACCCCCCCAAAAAATTCAAAATGACGGAGCAACTTTGAAGTCGGTGCTGACCTTTCTTTGGAGGCCTCTTGGGGCTAAAGGTGAGACCTATCAAAAAACGGATTGCACCAGAGCTAGATTTTTTTGATTTTTGGTAAATTTTGCACATTTTCCACACATTTTTTTGATTTTCTGACACACTTAGGGGACAACTAGAATCATAAAATTGTAAAAATAAATCAAAATTCAAAACAACGCTGAGATTACATTAGTTTACACTCACTGGGTATTTGGGGGTGGAGCCCACAATGAGCAGAACGAGTTTATTTATATGAAAATGGTAGATCACAATCCGTATTGAAAACTGTGGTACTCTATTATAATCTAACAACTTAAAATAAAATTGTTCAGTTATAGAGCCCCAAGCCCCGATTATTTAATTCCCACACCCAGGGCTAAGAACCCCTGCTTTTGGTTATATCTTCCTCATCTTTACTATGTTATGAGTAGTGAGAGATGGTGACTTTAAAAAAATAAGTCAATGTTACAAATCTACAGAATATAGCTTGTCCTCCCGGGACGACCCAAAGGACCAGACTAGCAGCAGTGAGGGTACGACGGAAGGAGACGAGGACTCTGAAGTGTGCACTTCGTCAGAAACGGAAACTTCTTCTCGACAGGATCTGGAGGAACAGCGTCCACAAGTATGTACTTACCACATTACACAAGTATGTACTTACCACGGGACACAAGTATGTACTTACCACATTACACAAGTATGTACTTACCACAGGACACAAGTATGTACTTACCACATTACACAAGTATGTACTTACCACATTACACAAGTATGTACTTACCACAGGACACAAGTATGTACTTACCACAGGACACAAGTATGTACTTACCACAGGACACATGTATGTACTTACCACAGAACACAAGTATGTACTTACCACATTACACAAGTGTGTACTTACCACAGAACACAAGTATGTACTTTCCACAGGACACAGGTATGTTCTTACCACAGGACACAAGTATGTTCTTACCACAGAACACAAGTGTGTACTTACCACAGAACACAAGTATATACTTACCACAGGACACAAGTATGTACTTTCCACAGGACACAAGTATGTACTTACCACAGGACACAAGTATGTACTTACCACATTACACAAGTATGTACTTACCACATTACACAAGTATGTACTTAACCACAGAACACAAGTATGTACTTACCACAGGACACAAGTATGTACTTAACACAGGACACAAGTATGTACTTACCACAGGACACAAGTATGTACTTACCACATTACACAAGTATGTACTTACCACAGGACACAAGTATGTACTTACCACATTACACAACTATGTACTTACCACAGGACACAAGTATGTTCTTACCACATGACACAAATATGTACTTACCACATTACACAAGTATGTACTTACCACAGGACACAAGTATGTACTTACCACAGAACACAAATATATACTTACCACAGGACACAAGTATGTACTTACCACAGGACCCAAGTATGTACTTACCACAGGACGTATGTACTTTCCACAGGACACAAGTATGTACTTTCCACAGACCACAAGTATGTACTTACCACAGGACCCAAGTATGTTCTTACCACAGAACACAAGTATGTTCTTACCACAGGACACAAGTATGTTCTTACCACAGGACACAAGTATGTTCTTTCCACAGAACACAAGTATGTACTTACCACATTACACAAGTATGTACTTACCACAGGACACAAGTATGTTCTTACCACAGGACACAAGTATGTTCTTACCACAGGAAACAAGTGTGTTCTTACCACAGGACACAAGTATGTTCTTACCACAGAACACAAGTATGTTCTTACCACAGGACACAAGTGTGTACTTACCACAGAACACAAGTATGTACTTACCACATTACACAAGTGTGTACTTACCACATTACACAAGTGTGTACTTACCACAGGACACAAGTATGTACTTACCACATTACACAAGTATGTTCTTACCACAGAACACAAGTATGTACTTACCACAGGACACAAGTATGTACTTACCACAGGACACAAGTATGTACTTACCACAGGACACAAGTATGTACTTACCACAGAACACAAGTATGTACTTACCACAGGACACAAGTATGTTCTTACCACAGAACACAAGTATGTACTTACCACATTACACAAGTGTGTACTTACCACAGAACACAAGTATGTACTTTCCACAGGACACAAGTGTGTACTTACCACAGGACACAAGTATGTTCTTACCACAGGACACAAGTATGTTCTTACCACAGAACACAAGTATGTTCTTACCACAGGACACAAGTATGTTCTTACCACATGACACAAGTATGTTCTTACCACAGGACAGAGGTATGTTCTTACCACAGGACACAGGTATGTTCTTACCACAGGACACAAGTATGTACTTACCACAGGACACAAGTATGCTCTTACCACAGGACACAAGTATGTTCTTACCACAGAACACAAGTATGTTCTTACCACAGGACACAAGTATGTACTTACCACAGGACACAAGTATGTTCTTACCACAGAACACAAGTATGTTCTTACCACAGGACACAGGTATGTTCTTACCACAGGACACAAGTATGTTCTTACCACAGGACACAAGTATGTTCTTACCACAGGACACAAGTATGTTCTTACCACAGGACACAGGTATGTACTTACCACATTACACAAGTATGTTCTTACCACAGAACACAAGTATGTTCTTACCACAGGACACAAGTATGTTCTTACCACAGGACACAAGTATGTACTTACCACAGAACACAAGTATGTTCTTACCACAGGACACAAGTATGTACTTACCACATGACACAAGTTGGCAGGCTTGTGAGCAGTGGCGTAGCTAGAACTATGAACAAGGTGAATGGAATTATAAACACAGTCGTCTTATTCAAATGAATTCAATCAAGTGAAAAATGAAAGCCCGCACACGGGGATCAATCCTGGGACCTTTGGTTTATTGTCACGCCAATACTCTAACACTGTACTACCCAGGAGTCATCCCGTGCCCATATACACGTTCATCACAGACTCCGCCTTATAATAATGAGTACAGAATTACCATGAACATGATGGATAGATAGATGGATGGATAGCTCATTGGTTAGAGCAGTGACGTACTAAACCAAAGGTCCTGGGTTCGATTCCCGTGTACAGGTGTCTTTTTCAATTTAAAAAACTAGTTGAAGATTTCATTACAAACATTGGTTGAAAGTCTCTGATGTGGAGATAATTATTGTTTCTTAGTAAAACTATATTATCAATCAGAAGTGTAGTCCTGTATTTAGTATAGCACCGCGCAATGAAACTGCCTCTGAGACTCCACGCTCTTGAATGCGAGCCGGTCATTTCTGATTGCCAGGACTGTACTTACAGACAGTTGGAGAACACAAATTGTTCGCGTTGTGACCGGATAGTCTGAGGACTTGCGTTAGCATTGATGGGGATGTCGAGGGGAGAAGGGAGTTCAAATCACGGCCGCCTTGACGGTGGTTTTCCAAATCTCTCTCTTTGAGTTAATATTGGTGCAATTACTCCAAACTATCCTCTCTATAGTTGAAAATAAACTGTCACTAGCCCGAGTGTTTGAAGAACAACTAGCGATAGCACAGATTGTTCCTTTGTCCGTTTAAAAAATATATAAACTCACTTGTCTTCCAACAAATACTGTATTACCATCCAATTAAAGAAACACCTTAAGTTACGTATTTTAAGCAATTAATCCAACTTCAACTTTTATATCTGATTTGACCTTTGATTTCAAATTTTTCATCTAGTAATATTTATCAATATTTCCTAGTTTTGATATAATATTTTTGTATCCACTCCAACTTTTCTAGGAGAAGGCCAATGACGTCACACTTCTGTCTCTGATAATGGCTCGATGTTTGCACTCAACCAAAAAGCTTCGCCGCGGCAGGAAGTGGAACTTCAGGAGGTAATTATATAATATAATAATAATAATAATATAATAATCATAGACAATACTTTCGAATCCTTTAATATCTCGAATTTTTAAGGGTGTTCGAGATTATAATAGTAGAGTTTCAAAAATATCTAGAAATAATTTTTTCAAATTCAGAAATGGAATTTGTTTTAGAGCTATAAAATTGATTATTGATGCACTTTATGGTAGATTTATTATTATTATTATTAGATGTTATGTCCTATGATGGGTGCATTCCTTTTATAAGTTAACTTAGACCTCCAAAGCACCCTGTCCTCTGCCTCCTCCTTCAGCTCCCAGAATGCTCTTCTTTCCTTCAAGTCACCCAATATTTTAATTCTCCTCCTTCCTAAGCTCCTCTTTCCCCTCAACCTTTCCTTCTATGACATCGTGCAAAAGATCCTCCTAAAGATGTGTTCAATCCAAATTGCTTTGTATAAAAAAAATTACATCCAAAATGGATCTCTTCTCACCCACTCTTCTTAGGACTTGTTCATTTGCCACCCTGTTTGTTCAGCCGATCTTTACAAGTCTTCTCCAGGTAGAATAATATATAACCAAAAATGTAACCACCTCAGCTTCAAAAAAAAAAAAAANAAAGCTTTTCACTAAGCTGGCCCATTCCACTCGAGTTTAGGTAGGTATCGTCCTGTATTTTGTATATCACCACACTTGAGATGTACTAATTGTGACTGTGAGACTGGTCCTTGGTTAGGTTCTTGCATACGGTCCATAGTGTTTAATTATATACACACGGTGATATCAACAGTTGTTGAATATCTGTCGTGAGCATAGCAGCATTAGATGACAAACTTTTTAACTGAAGATCAAAAGTTGTCATTAAATTCCAGGACACCCTTGACCAGATATTCAACAACTGTTGAGGTCACCATGTGAAGAAAATTAAAATCTTATGTTTCTACTGATTTATTTTGGCAAACAAAATATTTTATAAAAACTGCAAAAAACCTTGAACATTTCTCGAGTCACCTACATTCCCATCTTAAGCCCCATCTACAGAATTCATAAGCTCTGGTTCCTTATAGTTCTTAAGGTCTTAGAAATAGAACGTGACCCTGCCAACCAATGAAAAATGGAAACACATCTAATTAAATTTTTCGAAAGGAAATTTTCTAGAGCAAGTAGACGATATTCCAGAAATTATTAACATAAGTAAATACACAAAATGGTTTGATAAAACGTCCAGGATAGGCTACATTTGAAAGGTGGTTTAGGTACAATCACAACTAATACATTTAAAACATGAGCTACAGTAGCCACGTGGCTTCTTTGGTGCTGACTGACAGCTCACAGCTCACTTCTGACAGTCAACATTTAGATATATACCTAAATTTAGACTGTCAGAAGTGACAGCTGCTAAACACATGTTTTTGCAGATCATATGCTTCGGCGTAGGGATACATAATTTGGTCTGGTATCTTTTCAAATCTTTTAGCTGTCAGTCAGCACCAAAGAAGCCATGGGTCTACTGTAGTTAGTGTAATTGCTATGATAATCCCATTGGTGCTTTAATTTCAATTCACGCGCTCGCTCGCTCGCTTACTTTGCTGTGATTGGTTGTCCTTAGAAGTATGTATAAAATAAAAGTTGAGTAATTTTTTTTACGAAGTGATAAGGAGTAAAGAGTTAAGGGATTAGGACTTTGTAGATAGTGCCATCTATTGGTGTGAGATTCAGATTAGATGGGGCTTTAACTGAGTGCTGTGTCTTTCAGGAAACTGTCCAGAGCTCGGTCCGGCAGGAAGAAGAGGAAACGGGACAGGACCTTCTGGCAGATGATCTTGAGCAAGTTGCTGAGAGGTCGTCTTTTCGACAGTAGGTCTGGCAGAGCAGGGGTAGTCTTTAACCCCGTCCGGGGCTTGCAGTTCTGCTCTCCCTGCGCGCCCTATGTCGGCAACACTTCCACCACCACACCCGATGACGGTTAGTAATATTCGCACACCTTCTCGATAACCAACCCCGTGGCGTACAGTGCACCTGGCCACGAGTCTAAGAGTCTCAAGTTCGATTCCCGGCTGGTTGTTCGAGTATTTCTCCCGAAAGGGGAATTACCCCAACGGTCACTCACTATCACCATCACACTCATACTCACTATCACCATCACCTAATCTCAACGGGAGATGGAAAGACCCTCCACGGAAAGGATGTACTATTATTACATTTGGACTTCCCCTGGACAACGGTACATTAGTACTGGCTAATCTTCACACTACTGGGTTACGAGTGATGTAGCACAGACACGTAATAATAATAATAATAATAATAATAATAATAATAATAATAATAATAATAATAATAATAATAATAATAAACCCTTCTCGTTATTTTAGTAATCACGATCTGATCTTCTGATCAGAATATGTTTATTTTCAAATTATAAGTTACATTTTGATTAACTTTTAAAAATGATCTATATAATATATATCTATTTATATAAATGCATGTATACACATATTCATATATATTACTTTTAAACAGTGTTCGGAAAATCAATGCCCAAACTGCACATATAGTTTGTTTGAACCAACACTAATAAAAGTTCCCTATACGATTACATCTGGAAAACTATGTTAAAACCATCCAATTGTGTTCAAAGTTTCGTCGTACTGCGTTGAGAGAGCAAAGAATTTCAAGAATGCGTGTACAACAAGTTGCATAGGAGTTAGGCGTGCACATTAAACACCTCGACATATTGGAGCAGGGTAGCAGAACATACCACAATTAATAGTAAACAAAACACCAGTCCATATAGAAATGATAACACCTTTTGAGGGTCATCATAAACGGTCCTATATCACAGCAAACGCTTGCCACTGTTATATTTGCAGTGCCACGCGCCTAGCTCCTATTCAACTTGTTGTACACGCATGCTCGAATAGCTTTGCTCTCCCGGGGCTGTACGCCGAAACTTTGAACACAATTTACTGGTAATAACATAGTTTTCAGGATGTAAGTGTATGGGGATTTTGTGTTACTTTTGGTTCAAACAAACTATATGTGTAGTTTTGGCTATGAGTTTCCAAACACCCTATATACATGTGTGTGTGTGTGTGTGTGTGTGTGTGTGTGTGGGGAGGGGGGGATGTGTGTATGTGTGCACGCACGCGAGCGTGCATGCCGCGTCTTACTCTCCATCCGGACTACATTTAAACTAATGAATTATAGCTGAGGAAGTTAAAATTTAAAGGAAATGTAACTGTATTTTAATTTAGAGGACCTGATAAACAAATTAGTGAAAACACAGTAAAAAAAAACCTTCGTTACGCTTAGCCAGACACAGTGAGACTGACCCTTTAAGTATCGTGTCCACCTGTGCGTGTAAGAGTTAAATCTATATTTTATATTAATATACTAACAATCATACAACCTTATCGCACATACTAGTAAACCCGGGCACTTTTTGATGGTCGCATTGTATAAGGCCTCACTCTTTCAATTTATTGAACGGCCAGTAACGAGGAGATCGTGGTTCGATCCCGGTCGGGTGTACTGAAGACGGTTTTCCCTCAAATAGTTTCTCTCTCTCTCCACGCAATTGTGGGTACATTTGCTCTAAATATATTCTTCCTCATCCCTAGCCCATTAGTGTAATTAGTACTAAGGCGTATAGTCCGAATGTGTGGTAAGACGCGGCGCTAAAAGAAACAACCAACATAAGAGCGTCTCGTCTTGTTGCAGACGTCGACTTCCAGGGTTTCTACGAGCCTTTGACCGCTCACACGAAGAAGCTGTACCTGGTTGACTCCGGGTTGACCTTCAACCTCCCGTTCCCCGCGCTACTGCGACCTCAGCGAGACGTCGACGTCTTCCTAGCCTTCGAGTTCAGTAATCGTGCCGAGGACGAGTCGTCGCCTTTCGGGGTCGGTGATCGCAAGTTGGCCCACCCACACCAGGGGTTCTCAACACCTTATTTTTTGATTGCGCACACCCTCATTTCCTTTAATACTTACTTCAAGTAGTCCAACAGACGGCCTCTTTAAGGTGGGGTTGTAGAGATTGCGAGATAAGCGCAGTATTTTTTGCCGTTTTTATAGCAAAAAAAAAGTTTGTGGTGAAATAAATTAGATATTGTTTCAATACAACCCCAGAGTTTAATTTTCTTCACATGGCAACATCAACATTTGTTGGATATCTGTCAAGAATGTCCTAGAAGTTGATGAGAACTTTTTATTCTATCTGATTACCAGATCCTTCCTTCACCTCTGACAAGACGTCTATTAATCACAACTTGTGGATATGTGGAATGTCAGGCCTCCACCGTGGTTCGGTTCCCACGTTAAACTGTAGGCCCACCATTTAATCTCCCAATCACCCTACCATCACACATTAGCGTAAGTGCTTATAGCTCAAATGGGTAGTAAGACGCGGTGCTAATAATAATAACTTTTAAGATCGACTCTATCCATATATTGTCTTCTATATATTAATAAAATGAATTGTTTGTTTTTCATGACTCGTGAGTGTTGCGCAACATCTACCGCACTCGGAGGTCTGAAATTTTAAAATTAGTAGCCTCTGTGCACGAAAGCGTGGACTTCAGAGCGGTAATTTTAAAATTTTGATCAGTTCTTTTTTCATTATTTAAAGACCATGTCAAAAAGAAAAGGAAAAGCCATAGGCAAGGCAGAGTTTAAAGGCACTCACTTTAAAGTCACCTTCTAACTTACAATCATGAAACTAATATCATATCTCCCAGGCAGCCCCGGGTACTCCAGAGGTGACCTATTTTGGTGGGAGGAACAGTCATAGCGGTTGTATCGGAGTGTCGAAAGTGACGTCAATGCGTCTTCCAGGAACTGCTATTGGCGGAGAAATGGGCCCGACTGCGCAACGCCTCCTTCCCTCCCGTGTCTCAGCAGGTAGAGGAGTTCCTGAAGCATCCTTTAAGAGAGTGTTATCTATTCGAGGACACTGAGGATCCATGCTGCCCCGTCATCTTGTTCTTCGTCCTGATCAACAAATGCTTCAGAACACACAAGGACGTTGGTAAGGATGTAGCTCTTGTAATGCTTTTTATTTTATTTTAGCACCGCGTCTTACTACCCGACAAGCTAGACTGCTGAGGAACGGGGAGATCGAGGTTCGAATCTCAGTCGAGTGAACTGGGGGTGGTTTTTTCTAAATGGTTTTCCACTCTTACTCCACGCAAATGCGGGTTTGCTTCCTCTAAATTCAACCTTACCGATTTCTAATCCATTAGCGTAATTAGTACTTAAGCGTATAACCCGAACGGGTAGTAAGACGCAGTGCCAAGTATTAAAATAAATGTACCATCGTT